>KN508051.1:0-13841 GCA_000787155.1 Scartelaos histophorus | reverse complement strand
CTGAACCTGCAGTGCAGCGTGGACCGGATCTACGCCAAACACCAACCGCGACGCAAACCCGGGTCTGTACCTTAGAGCACCGGAGTGATGTTGTTTTCTGCTCTGTTCTGATGTCGTTTCCTCGTCACAAACAGACCTGGGGCTGTGTTTTGTTTCATTCACATGTTTAACACACAAACCTGCACATTTCACTGTTTTTAAGATGCACACACCTTCACTAGAAACATCTGGATTATTTCAGCCCTGGAAGTTTCCATCTCTACTGAACTAAAGGTAAAAGGAGAAAAGGAGCTGTTAACTTGAAAACTCCTGCTTCATGACATCATAAGGTGGAACAGAGTGTTTGGAGCTTTGGAGATGAAGACAGACTCATGATAAAGAGTTTCTCAAACATGTGAATGAAACAAACACAACTGCAGCTCTGTGTGTGACGAGGAAACAACATTAGAACATGACTTAAGTCTGTGTTCACACAGAGCCCTACGTGTTGAGAAACAAATATTTCCCCCCATTTTCCAAAATAACATCGCGCACACAGCATCATTTTCAAAAAAGTTTACATCATCCCGAATAAATACACCATTGAGCGCCGTCATAACTACCGCAGGCCCATAGTTGTGTGTAGTGTCCAGTGGGGACGCAGACAGCAGTCCGCCCAAGTCGGACCCAAAACCGGCGACTCTGGTGGTGAATAGGAGGGAGAAGTGGCAGAATTGCTGCCCTCCGAGCCTCATCCACACAAACACATGAAAAGTGTTTGCACCAGAGGAAGTGCTGCTGCTGCTCTTCATGATCATTATAGAAAAAGTTAAAAACATGGGTCACACTGCCGCCTCAGCTGCCTCAGCTAAAAAACTCCATTTATCTCACTTTACACGCGTCGTTTTCCAGAACCTCCACTCTAGCCCGAGTTTTTAAAAAGATTTGTTTTCAGAGGTGAATTTACCCTTTGCATGTAAAATATGGGAAATATCTGTTTTTAAAACATATTTGTGTACGTGTAAACGGAGCCTAAAGCTCACAAACGAAAATGCCAGAGAGCTGCTCGTCATTAGTGCACAAAGACAGAAGCGTTAGAATGATACAGTTACAAAGTAAACAGGCATTTATTTAAATCAAATTATAGTGATTTAATACAATACATATGATGCAGAAATGATTTGGTGAGCTGTAATATAGGCCCTTTAAACACGGCGACATGTTTGATGAAAAACCTTGAAAAAACTGTAGCAGTAAAAATGAATAAATACAAACACAATCTCACACCCACAGCATTAAAAACACATAAAATAAATAAATTTGTGACCCTCTCTTCTTCTTCTCTCCTGGTGTTTCAGGGAGCCCATGTATCGCCTGTACAGTCGTCAGGTGCGCTCCAAACAGCTCGCCATCAAACGCATGAACGAGATCCAGAAAAGCATCGACGGCTGGGAGGGCAAAGACATCGGGCAGTGCTGCAGCGAGTTCATCCTGGAGGGGCCCCTGATCCGCGCCGGCGCCAAACACGAACGCCACAACTTCCTGTTCGACGGCCTCATGATCAGCTGCAAGGCCAATCAGAGCTCCCGACTGCCCGGGTCGGGGAGCGGCGCCGAATACCGACTCAAGGAGAAATTTGTGTTACGAAAAATCCGAATTGTGGACCGAGAGGATACGACGGAGCTTAAGCACGCGTTTGAACTGGTCGGGAAAGACGAAAACTGCGCGGTGTTTTGCGCGCGGACGGCGGAGGAGAAGGCGGCGTGGATGGCGGCGTTGGTGACCTTACAGTACAGATCTACGTTAGACCGGATGCTGGACACGGTGTTGCAGCACGAGGAGCAGGCCCACCCCCTCAGGCTGCCCTCTCCGGAGGTTTATGTGTTCGCGGTACAGGACAGCGAGGAAAATATCGTGTTTGAAGATAAAGTCCAGAGCAAAACTGGAATCCCCATCATCAAAGCGGGAACGGTGGTCAAACTGATCGAGAGGCTCACATACCACATGTACGCAGGTAAGGACAACGCCAGGTACTTTATGGCTTTAGTAGGGGTGGGATTCCCACAAAACGAGACGAGGCACTTCTGGGTCTACGAGAACGAGACAAGACGAGACATTCTTTATAATAAATCAATTGTGTAATATTTTTGATTGTTTTATTTAATATTTCAGCTGTCATTGTAGCAGTGCCTTTTGGGACTAAAGCTTCACAAAAAATTTTACTCAACAGTTGTTAAACATCAAAACATGGGGATCTTGTTCCTAGTTGTTCCTGGTTGTTACCACAGACTGTATATGGCACATTTCATACACAAAGTGCTTTACAGAATAAGAAATACATTAAAATCACAGTACAAACAAATGAAAACATAAATAATCATAACATTAAAAAAAGAGAGTGACATTAAATGAGAGAGAAGAGTGCAGAATAAAAACCTTTCAGTCGTACACAGCTGAACGGAACCATTTTGAGCCTGGATTTAAACATATACAATATATAAAGCAGTGTATTTATATAGATATAGATGTAGGTGTAGATATATGTAAATGGACATGGCTAAACTGCTAGACGCTGCGTTCCAAACAGAAGTGAGTATGGGGCAAACTCACATTGACTTTACATTTAAAAATGATGGCCCCTCTCTCTGTACCTGCTGCTCGAGCCTCGTCATTTTATTTCACTATTTTGTCTGTAAATAAATTGCTTATCTTATTATGAAACTGGCTCCAAAATGAGCTTCATTTGACTGGAGCTGGACACTGTGGGTGATGTCACGCTCACTTAGAACACGTCTTTATACAGACAGTTGCCTAGAAGTTTGGTTTTACAATTTAATTAAATTACTGCTCTGAATCTTTTTTTTTCCCAATGCGATTTATGTTTGTATTTGCCAAAATCACAGAAGCAGTCGGCTCGTAGCACTGAAACAGCCAATATTACACATTATCTCTGTTCTGATGCGTTCCAAACAGAAGTGAGTATGGGGCAAACTCACATTGACTTTACATTTAAAAATGATGGCCCCTCTCTCTGTACCTGCTGCTCGAGCCTCGTCATTTTATTTCACTATTTTGTCTGTAAATAAATTGCTTATCTTATTATGAAACTGGCTCCAAAATGAGCTTCATTTGACTGGAGCTGGACACTGTGGGTGATGTCACGCTCACTTAGAACACGTCTTTATACAGACAGTTGCCCAGAAGTTCGGTTTTACAATTTAATTAAATTACTGCTCTGAATCTTTTTTTTTCCCAATGCGATTTATGTTTGTATTTGCCAAAATCACAGCAGCAGTCGGCTCATAGCACTGAAAGAGCCAATATTACACATTATCTCTCTGATTCTGATGTTCAGGGGTCAGGGGTCAGGGGTCAGGGTCAAAGGGGTGCTGCATGTTTTTGGTTGAGTTGTGTTTTGTTTCATTCACATGTTTCACACACAAACCTGCACATTTAGCACCAGTTCTTCTCTCACACTGAAAACACTCTGTTCCACCTGGTGATGTCAACCATGGAATTTTCCAATCTTTAGTGAACTAAAGGTAAAAGGAGCTGTTCAGTGGAAAACTACCACTTTGTGACATCGCAAGGTGGAACAGAGCAGAGCTTTAGACGGACGAATAATAAAGAGTGACTCAAACATGTGAACGAAACAAACACGACTCCAGCTCTGTTTTTGAGTCGGGAACAGCATCAGAAAATGACATAAACCTCACAGGAGTCAGTTTGTGTAATGTAAGAGCTTTAAAAAGATTTTAATTTAACCAACAGAAAGACTCATCTCTTTTTAGGCAGACGTATTATGTCTGATGATTTGCTTCTGTTTTCTATTTTATTTAGTTAGAGCATATAGTTAATAATCAGAACACTGTGCTGACACGTTTTACAGGAAATACAAGAATTTTTGTGTCAAATTTAAGCAACACTGCCATAAATACTTTGTTTTCACAGGTTTTCTCTCCACCCTAACGGTCTTATTTTGTCTTTTTATTAACTTGTTTTAATTTAGACCCAAACTTCGTGCGGACTTTTCTCACCACGTACCGGTCCTTCTGTAAACCACAGGACCTCCTCACTCTTCTAATAGACAGGTGCAGTAAACTTTTATGACTCGTTATCGCCTTATTAACTGCCTGTCTTTCATTTATCTATTTATTACCACTTTCCTGGTTTAGTCCTGGTTTAGGGTTAGTTTAGATCTAGTTTAGTCCTGGTTTAAACCTAGTTTAGTCCAGGTTTGGTCCTCATTTAGACTTGGTTTAGACATGATTTAGACCTGGGTAAATTCTTTCTTTAGAGTTTTTGTGTCAGTGCCGTAGTTTACAGTGTATAATCATGACAGGCCTTCCATGTGTAGTTTTACATATTCCTAGTTTAATGTTAAATTTATTGCATGTGTATTTTGTCTGGTTTGTTTTTGTCTCAGGAGAGTTTTTGTGTCAGTGCCGTAGTTTACAGTGTATAATCATGACAGGCCTTCCATGTGTAGTTTTACATATTCCTAGTTTAATGTTAAATTTATTGCATGTGTATTTTGTTTTTGTCTCAGGATTGAGATCCCAGAGCCGGAGCCCACAGAGGAGGACCGTCAGGCTCTGTGGAACGGAGACCAGCCCATGGCCGCAGAACTGCAGAGATTCAGGAAGGAATATGTGCAGCCAGTACAGCTCAGGTACTGCACAAGTATAATATATATACTCTTGTATAAGGAATATGTGCAGCCAGTACAGCTCAGGTACTGCACAAGTATAATATATATACTCTTGTATAAGGAATATGTGCAGCCAGTACAGCTCAGGTACTGCACAAGTATACGACTTACACAAGTATATTGTTACTCAGATACTACACAAGTACTCTTACATATTAGCTTACATATTAGAGGACTATCTGGTGTTTCACTGCTGCCATAATTTAATAGTTTTTTTGAATGTTTTTCATAATTGTTAATCCTCCAGTTTATGCAAGATCTTTTAATCAAAACCAGATCTTTAATGCTAAAATAGAACTATTGTTACTATTCATACATTATCAAGTTTATTGTTTACCAAAAATGAGCCCAAAGTCTCATCCAGAGCATCTCTGGAAACAGCTGAAACTATGTAGACTCAATAACAAAAGAGACTTTGCAAAACTCCATAAAAACTGTGACGAATTCAGCCGTATCTGCACCAAAGGAGACAACATGAAATATCCACTTTTTTGGTTATTGTTTGTCAACAAGGATTATTTTGTTATTCACATTGGTCATTTTCTTAATGAAAAACAACAAAATTTTGAACTGTTTTTTCATAAACTATGAACTTATTTATGTTTTCTTGTTTTTATGTTAAGCTCTGTATATAAACACAAGTATTCTATATACTGTATCTACAAGTATTCTATATACTGTATATACAAGTATTCTATATACTGTATATACAAGTATTCTATATATTGTATATACAAGTATTCTATATACTGTATATACAAGTATTCTATATACTGTATATACAAGTATTCTATATATTGTATCTACAAGTATTCTATATACTGTATATAAACGCACGTATATTATATACACTCTTTTATAGACACTTATAGATTTAGAGAGGAACATGTCCAAACAGCACAGCTTCAGTACTACATAACTATACTATATATACAAGTATACTGTATATACTCTTATTGAAGTACTGCACCAGACTCTGATATAGATTCTTGTACAGACTCTTGTATAAACTTGCCACTGTTTCAGAGCTCAGTCTGAGTCCAGTTCTCAACAGGTTCTGTAGCTGAAAAGACTCTGTGTGTGTGAACTGTGTGTGTGAACTGTGTGTATGAACTAGAGATATCAGGTTCATACATTTACTGTTTTTAAAGGCTCTCAGTCTTAAATCTAAAGCACAGGTCCTTTGTTTGTTTAAAGAATACACACAAAACTTGATTCGAACACTTAGGTGCAAAGAGACAACGTGACCACACAGGTCTGTTAAAGGTTTGTGGTTAAAAAGGCAGAAATGTCAGAATTGACTGTAAAACAGGGGCCAACAAACCTATAACCAAAACTGTGACATTATTAAAGCACAATGTCAAAATATAACAATAAAAAACTTTAAAAAGTACAGTAAAAATGATCCTTTGACTAGTCAACTGCTAAAATCCTTAGTTCCAGCCCCAATAAAGAGAATTGCAGTTAGGGGGCGCCACCTTGACTGTTTTGAGTGTATTACTTTGGCCAGTTGCCTCATCCACTCGTCTCAAGCCAAAAAAACTACCACTACTGCAAAAAACTCAAACTGATGCGTTGGATGATGTGTTTCAGGGCTGTTTCTGTGCAGTAATAGCGAATTGTTTAGAAATATAACTCCAGCTTCTACTCCCAAAGTCCATGGAAACTCTTGGGTGGTCTCGTGAAAGATTTACAGTTTATTTTGACTCCATTAAACCAAGTGTCCTCTTAAAAGTTCACTTAAGGATAAAAAACATGGAAAATTACGATAGCAAAGATTTGTTGCATTCCAATCTTGGCACAAAGGTTTTAAACAACCATAAAACAAGTTATTTTAAAATTACACTATATTATTTTGGTGAATTGTGCAAGCACATGGGAAATGGGGAAAATTAGCTTAAAAAATTAAACAAATTCTATGTTTTTTTGTTTTGTTTTTGGCAGAGTCCTGAATGTTTTCCGACAGTGGGTGGAACATCATTTTTACGATTTTGAAAACGACCCAGAGCTTCGGAGCAAACTTGAGGAGTACATCACCAGCAAAATACAACTCAGAGGTCTGTCTTTGTGGACCGGGTTTAGTCCTGGTTTAGTCCTGGCTTAGTCCTGGCTTAGTCCTGGTTTAGCCCTGGTTTAGCCCTGGTTTAGCCCTGGTTTAGTTCTGGTTTAGACCTAGTTTAGCCCTGTTTTAATCCTGGTTTAGCCCTGGTTTAGTCCTGGTTTAGTCCTGGTTTAGTCCTGGTTTAGCCCTGGTTTAACCCTGGTTTAGTCCTGGTTTAGTCCTGGTTTAGTCCTGGTTTAGACCTAGTTTAGACCTAGTTTAGCCCTGTTTTAATCCTGGTTTAGCCCTGGTTTAGTCCTGGTTTAGTCCTGGTTTAGTCCTGGTTTAGTCCTGGTTTAGTCCTGGTTTAGCCCTGGTTTAGCCCTGGTTTAGTCCTGGTTTAGACCTAGTTTAGCCCTGTTTTAATCCTGGTTTAGTCCAGTGTTTTTGTCCCACCTGAGACTGTAGTTTAGGGTAGTTTAGGGTCTGGCTGGAGCCCTGGTTTAGTTCTGGTTTAGTCCAGGTTTAGAGCTGGTTCAGTTCTAATTTAGTGCTAGTTAAATCCTGGTTTAGTCCCGGTTCAATCCCTATTTAATCCCAGTTTAATTTTAAACTTAAATTTAAACTTTGGCGTTTAGGTCCAGGGGTAGTTTGGAGAGTCCTGCTTTAGTCTGGCTTTAGTCTGGCCTTAGTCTAGATTTAGTCCATCTTTAATCTGGCTTTAATCTTAATTTAGACATGGTTTATGGTCTGAGGTTCTGGTTCAGTCCTGGTTTAGTTCCAATTTAGTTCCGGTTTAGCCCTGGTTCAGATCTAGCTTTCCCTGGCATTAGACCTGGTTCTTATGTTGTAAATGTGTTTTTGATCATTTTTGATATTTTTTATAGTCGTACATGTTTGTTTGTCAAATTCAGATGTGATTAGACATTTCCTCACCTCATTCCCAGCGTGTTTTTATTCACTGCAGGGAAGTCCATGAGGAAGTGGGTGGAGTCCATTAATAAAATCATCAAGAGGAAGTTACAGACTCAGTCCAACGGCGTGAGCCACAACATCACGTTCGAGAGCCCGCCCCCTCCCATCGAGTGGCACCTGTGCCGCGCCGGGCAGAGCGACGCCTTCGACCTGCTCACTCTGCACCCCATCGAGATCGCACGGCAGCTCACCCTGCTCGAGTCTGAGCTCTACAGGTGAGGAGAGGAACTGCACAACGTGACGGCTTCGTTTCGGTTTTCTTTTCTCGCTTCCTTCTCCTCGATTCACCTCCTCCAATATTCAGCTGTCAATCAAATGTGTCATATTACGTTTTGTACCAAAGAAAACCACAGGATGAAGGAGTAAACCTGAGGAGGCTTCAAGAGAACACCAGAGAAAAGAATCAGACTTTATCGTCTCAGTGAGGAGTTTAGATCCTCTCTCCTGCCTGTGTCTCCTCTGTGGGCGGGACTTCCTCACCCATTTTCCGCAGAATCGAGGAGGAATCAAAGAAAAGGAGGCGAGGAAAGAGAAATGAGACACGACAGATGATTAACCAGAGCGAAACAATTATGCGTTTTACATGAAGTGTTCATCAAAATGTTCTGTTGCCACCACCACTAACACACACACACACACACACACACACCACAGTCATTGCGGACAAAGTGTCTTGCTTAAGGACACAACAGAAGGGTCCATATAAGCCTCTGCTGCCCCAGTGTAGCACATGAAATCTCCAGCCAGTTCCTGACCAGGTCCTTGTTCCACTTGAGAAAAACCCACAACACTGTTTGATTCACTGGTACATAAACGTGTGTAAGATAAATGTTTGAATAAATGCTTGGATATGATTGGATAAATAGTTTTAAATCATAAAACAAAAGTTGACAATGAGAGTCGATGTTTTGTGGTGATATCGAGCCGTATCTGTGGAGCTGCAGTAATGAAGCTCCTCACAGTTTCACTTTGGTCGTTTGCTCCACGCGCCTTTTCCTGTAGGAGTTTTTCTGTCTGATGCCGTAAAGTGTTTTATATTTATCTGTAAATTTTCTTATGTGACACACGGTGTTTATACGACTGCGGTGGTTTTAGAAAATGTATTTTTAAAGGGCATCTGCTAAAAACCCTGGAAATGTTTGATTGGCACTGTAAAAATAGAACTCCAGCCCATCTTGAGCAGCGTGTAGCTTCAAGACGTTGGACGTGCGTATGACACTGCTGGTGTAAATAGTTCGACTGATTAAAATGGAAAGCGTCTGCTGCTCGTGTGCTGTGCTGCGCTGTTACACTTTGGTGTAAATTGGGGGTTCTCTTCGTAATTAGCACTTACACCCAGTTCTTCTTCTCCTCAGAGCCGTGCGTCCCTCTGAGTTGGTCGGCAGCGTTTGGACCAAAGAAGACAAAGAGAAGAACTCTCCCAATCTGCTCCGAATGATCCGCCACACCACCAACCTCACGCTGTGGTTTGAGAAGTGAGTTCATAGAACTAGAGTTACATTTTGAACCTTTGCAGCAGGAAACGTTCTCCAACCTGCAGCTTGGAGCTACCAGGAGCTCTCCACCCTCTTCCAAGTAGATCACCAAGGGGATTTTGAATTATATGTATTGTGCAAAAATTAACTAAGTTTATTAATTAAATGGTCACTATCCTTGTATATGGGTCATGTTAATGCCCAACTCTGTGCACTAATAAATAAATAAATGGACTTGTTTCATAGCCATCCCCCTCTACAGCTGAGCCTCTTATACTCAGTTTTTCATGAGTGCTAAAGCTAGTACCTCTCTGGCACTTTTGTTTTGTAACTCACCGCAGGAAAAAGATTGGAGCTCTACTTCAGTATGATTATTTATTTAATGGTAAAGCTCTTGGAGATGTTTAAGTCTCTTGTTTGCAGGTGTATCGTGGAGATGTTTAAAGCTCTTGTTGTTTGCAGGTGTATCGTGGAGATGTTTAAAGCTCTTGTTGTTTGCAGGTGTATCGTGGAGATGTTTAAAGCTCTTGTTGTTTGCAGGTGTATCGTGGAGATGTTTAAAGCTCTTGTTGTTTCAGGTGTATCGTGGAGATGTTTAAAGCTCTTGTTGTTTGCAGGTGGATTGTGGAGATGTTTAAAGCTCTTGTTTTTTGCAGGTCTATCGTGGAGATGTTTAAGTCTCTTGTTTGCAGGTGTATCGTGGAGATGTTTAAAGCTCTTGTTGTTTGCAGGTGTATCGTGGAGATGTTTAAAGCTCTTGTTGTTTGCAGGTGTATCGTGGAGATGCTGAACCTGGAGGAGCGCGTGGCCGTCATGATTCGGATCATCGAGATTCTGCAGGTTTTTCAGGAGCTCAACAATTTCAATGGAGTTTTGGAGGTCGTCAGCGCCATCAACTCTGTCCCCGTGTACAGGCTCGACCACACTTTTGAGGTACAGAGAAACCACTGATTTTTTTTGTTATTTTTGACGCTCAAACGCAGCTGTGGTTTGAATCCTGACGTTCGGATGAGGAGGTGAAGGACGAGACGACTGAGGACATTAGAATTCCTAAATATCTGTGATGGTTTTGTGGAAAGCGTGAAGATGTGTCATGTCGTCACCATGTTTGTTTTGGGTGGTTTTGGGCGCTTCACTTTGGCTCCGCCCACACTACAGTGCTGCTCTGTGATTGGCCAGAACCACTAAAATCAGACAGCAGCAGGAGCCGGGTGGATTCTTGGGAGTTTCTGAACCCAAAAATGTCATGAGAATTCATCTGGCTGACTAGTTACATTTTTTTGCTTTGCTTTTGTAACATTTATGACACTTTACAATACAATCTCTAATAAAAAACAGAAACGTGTTCAATTATAAATACCAAACCCATGTGTTTCTTTTCCAGGCGATCCCAGAGAGGAAGAAGAAAGTTCTGGAGGAGGCCGTGGAGCTGAGCCAGGACCATTTTAAGAAATATTTGGCAAAACTCAAGTCAATAAACCCACCCTGTGTGCCTTTCTTTGGTAAGAACACACCACTGGAAAACCAAGAGCCTATGGTTTAACATAGAGCCATATGTAGAGCTTTTTCCTAGGGTTGTTCAGCAAAAGCTCCGATATCGCACACTTTTCAGGTATCGGTATCTGCGAGTAATCAGACCAAATCACAACAGTGAGGGTGACCAGATTTTCAAAATCAAAAACTGGGACAGCGTCAGTTTGTGGTGGTTGGTAATAATAAAACTGTGAAACGATTGTGTGATTCAGGAAAACACACTCATTTCAAACATTTTCTGGGAATTTTTGTCATTTTTAAGCAGCAACAAATCAGTGATTTTGTATGAATTTGTTGGCTCAGGGGACAGGGCGCTCAAACTGGGTTCGCCTGGTCTCCGTAAACACAGACTGTGGAGATTCTGCAGACACTTAAAACACACTGATAATAACAGGAAAGACATTTGTGTTTCCTCTTTGACACCTTCATTTAGCCTTTAGTGTTGATGCTGAATTTGGTAAAATGACTGGGATAGTGCAGCCCGACAACTCCTCAGACTTTGTTTACTCTGCAGAATTATTCCTGAGCTGTGAGGATGAGCGTCTTTTTACCGGCTTCACTGTTGGTTTAATCCGCCTGTGGTAGAAAGTAAAGGCCTTGAATCATCTTAAATCCTCACTACTTATTCTCAAGATCATTATACATTTCACAAATATTTTAGTCCTCAAAATCTTAGTTATTTGCATTTCTTTAAAAATAGCCTTTTAGAAGATTTATTTTTTGCTCTTGTATGTTACAAAACGAAGTACCTAAGTGCACTTCTTCACACTGGCATCAGTATCAGCGAGTGCACTGAGGTTTGGTATCAGATCAGATCATAAAAAAAGTGTATCGGAACAATACGACTCTTTTCTGTTGTTTACAATATAAATGTATGTGTATGATTATTTTTTTCTTGGCACTAACTTGAAATAAAAACAAATGGATCCATGACACTTTCATAGAGACCAGCAGGTGTTACCTTCAAAGTTCAGTGTTGGTGCTTTTGTCCTGTCCAAAGCACTAACGGCTTATTCGACTCTTTTTCACGTGTTTTTCACTGCGTTGGACCCATATTTATATCCACATTTCAAAGGAGTTATATGAGTTTTTTGTGTTTCCTAAAACAGAGCTGATCTTTACTGAACACATGTAAAGAAACTGTCGTTTTGTTGTGGAAAACGTTTAATATTTCCATAACTTTGAGGACATATGTTTCTAGTGTCCTCTGTTTGTATAAAGAAATAATTATATAGGATTTTTTTTTTCTTTTTTTTCTCATTTTAATTCATATAAGGTGAATTACAAAAAATACATTCCAATTAACTTTTTCAGCGTTTTCTTAATTTTATATTTTGTTCCCAGGAATATATTTAACCAACATCCTGAAGACGGAAGAGGGAAACCCGGATTTTCTGAAACGCCACGGAAAAGAACTCATCAACTTCAGCAAACGACGGAAAGTGGCAGAAATCACCGGAGAGATCCAACAGTACCAGAACCAACCGTACTGTCTCAAAGTGGAGCAGGACATCAGGGTGAGCAGGACTTTGAGTAACAATATTATATCACTACAGGGACAAAAAAAAATACTAAAAACAAAAGAAAAAAATACAGCATGGTTTACATCAAGATCTACATAGGTCATTATTTAAAATATTTTAAACCCGTCTAAGAGCAGCGGCTACAGGAAATTAAAACTACAACTTTTTATTTTTATTTTATTTACTCTTCTTTTATTATTCAAGATAATCACAACCAAACCACCAAGGTAGAGGACAAACAGGGAAGTCAAAATCAAACATACAACACGTGCGATACACAGTGATACACTGCACAAGACCTAAATACACTTAAACTAAATAAAATAAAATGCAGGGGAAATAATACTGTTAAGTTATAAATAGTTGCTGTAAATATTGTATGTTTCAATAGCTTTTTGTTTTGTTTTTATTGTTTGTTTTTGTTTTATTGTTTTTATTTATTTGTTTTTATTGTCTGAAAATATTAGTGCTAAAACTACAACTACAGGAAGGTAAAACTCATGAATATAAAAACTAGTATTGATTAATTGATTTCTATCACAACTAGAGATCGACTGATTTTTTTTTTTTTGAGGTCTCGTGATATTTTTGGAGGAACAATTTTGATACTTTTCCCCCAAAATGATGTGATGTTGTGAAATTTTACTTAATGTGAGCTGATGCACTAATACAAAAATATGACCCTATTAACATAAGTCTTTGTGTTTTCTTCATTCAGAGGTTCTTTGAAAACTTGAATCCGATGGGGAACAGAGGAGAGAAGGAGTTTGCCGATTATCTCTTCAACATCTCTATGGAGATCGAGCCTCGGCACAGCAGGCAGCCGCCGCGATTCGTAAGTGTTTCATCTCAGAGTTTAAGAAAGGAAAAAGGAAGAGTGGGATTCAGAGTTAGACATACTTAACTTTTTTTAACTTAAATCACAAAAAATGACCAAGACAAACCTGCGGCGTGTTGGTGCTGCTCTTTAGCCCTTTCTTCAGGCATTTTTTTTTTGAGGTCTCGTGATATTTTTGGAGGAACAATTTTGATACTTTTCCCCCAAAATGATGTGATGTTGTGAAATTTTACTTAATGTGAGCTGATGCACTAATACAAAAATATGACCCTATTAACATAAGTCTTTGTGTTTTCTTCATTCAGAGGTTCTTTGAAAACTTGAATCCGATGGGGAACAGAGGAGAGAAGGAGTTTGCCGATTATCTCTTCAACATCTCTATGGAGATCGAGCCTCGGCACAGCAGGCAGCCGCCGCGATTCGTAAGTGTTTCATCTCAGAGTTTAAGAAAGGAAAAAGGAAGAGTGGGATTCAGAGTTAGACATACTTAACTTTTTTTAACTTAAATCACAAAAAATGACCAAGACAAACCTGCGGCGTGTTGGTGCTGCTCTTTAGCTGCTCTTCAGTTCCCCCTGTGACCAGCAGAGGGCGAGGTATTCCAGAGTACTTCCCATGTGTTTATGCATTCATACACCAGAGGAGAGTAAAAGTGGGTTTTAAGACGAGACATTAAACTCTCCACTGTGGGGGCTGTTTGGAAGGCTCTGCCCCCCCACATCCAGAGTTTGGGTCCAATCACAGAGAAGGTCCTGTCCCCCTCTGG
>KN508050.1:1530-13096 GCA_000787155.1 Scartelaos histophorus | reverse complement strand
TTAACCCCCCGTTCACCCCATGTCTCCCCCTCTCTCCTCCCTCCTCCCATCCCTCCTTTCTCCTCGTCTTATCTCTCTCTCTCCTCCCTTTCTCCTCAGACACAGAGCTCTTCACACTGGTTCTGTTCTTCACATTTTAAACTGTAAATGTCAAATGGAGCAGACATTTTACCCTAGACAAAAGCACAAAAGCTCCCTACACAAGAAAGTACAGTGGTGGTAAAACAGATGCCCTCCCGTGTGTCAGATGCCCTCCCAGTGCCTCCATGGGCTCTTACTCTGTGTTCAAGCTGCCTGTAGTTTAGACTCTACAAACGTGTTTTGAAATGCCTCTTTTGTGTGTCAGATGCCCTCCCTTATTCTGTGTAAACCAGGAAATGCCACCGGACCAAGTGACAGGTCAGATCTGTGCAGAGGCAAGCCTACTCACAGTAACAATAATAGCTTTTCAAGGTATTTTTCAGGAATATAAGCAGCTACTATCAGGGAAAAATAGATAGAGAAGTTTAAAGCCATATTGAGGAACATTATGATAAGATCTCCAAGCAAGTAGCAGACCCTCCATCAGAAATGTTATAGTGCACCTTTAAAGAGAAGGTATTATGGAAAATCAACTTTTTTAACCTTTTTACTATGTTATAATATTGTTTCTTCATCAAAAAACATATGTGAAGAGGTTTCAGGTGTCATCTATGCATGTGTGAGAATTTAGCAATATCTCCTATTAAAACCCTCTGTTTAGCTGTAAGATTCTGTACAAAACTCCACAAACTTTCCTCATCCGCGCTCCCACATGACAATCCTCCATAAATATACAAAAACATGATACAAAACTGCACACAGCAACTTGACAAACCTGATGTGATGCAGTAGTTTTATTAGTGTGATGCACTCTGTGTGTGATAGCACTCAGAAGGGGGAGTGACTTAGCTCAGAGAGCAAAGGCAGAGTGCTGTGGATTGTGGAATATGTCATTTTCAGCAAATCTAATTTTTTTATTACAATAAAAGGTGACCTAAACTATGTTCAGAGGTGGAAAAAGTATTGAAAAATTGTAATTAAGTAAAAGTATCTTTACTTTGCTTAATTCCTACTCAAGTACAAGTAACCATCTAAAAATCTACTCAGTTAAAACTTAAAAAAAAAAAAAATAGTACTTCATTTAAAATGTAATTTGAGTAAAAGTTACTTTCACTTATTTGATTCAATAAAAAGATGAGTCATAAATGTAATCCAGCAGAGTTTTTAGGTCACACAGAGCAGACGTCTGAGATCACTAAACCTTACTAACGCTGAGCTCCTCCATCTTTTATATAGAACTTCATAGAATTTAGAACTTTAAAAAACACAAATTTAACCAATTAAACAAATGAACAATTTAACATATATTAAACTATATGGTCCAACTCAAAACACTACAATAAAAGAAAGTTAAAGTCTAAATCAAAGTATGCAAAACAAATATATTGCACACGTTACACACTGACTACTGAGCAGAGCCACAATGAGCTCGGATGTGCAAACCTGCAGAACACTGACCCGGGGGCACCCGACCCCAGACCCCCACTACACACACCCGGCACACACAGGGCGACCTGACCGATTCTGTTAGGAGCATATGCCTGTCCCAAAGATTAAACCTGTGCACTGACTGAAGGTTCTACAGCACAAGCCTGTCCTCTCGCTTCCTGCAGATTGTTTTTTTTGTTTCTCTATCAGTCGGATTTTACTCACTAACAGGGGTGGGTTCCCATGTAATGAAGTAAAATACTTGGGTCAAAATGTACACGAGTAAAAGTAAAATTACATATTTCTGATAAAAACTACTCAATTACAGTAACATCAGTAAATGCACACGTTAGTTTCCACCTTTGGTTATGTGCTACAGTTACAATACTACAGAAGTACAACACTCCTCTTTAAACAAACTGTAGCTGCAGTGTGTGAGCTGAGAGCAGACGGCAGATTTCCAGGTGGCAGTGAACACCTCTCCATATGATCTCAATGGGACGTCTCCTGCTGCGTTTAGGAACACTCAGTTCTGTTGGAAACGCCACTACAAAGAACATACAAGCGCCTCTTACAAATCCTAACTTCATACAAAATACAATAGCTTTAAAGGGCCAGTACTTCATTTTTTTTCCGTGTATTTGAGCAAAAAAAGTCTTGTCTCAGGACAGATATATTAAATAAGTAGCTTTTAAGATCAAAATACTTAAAAAAAAAATAAAAATGTTGATAGAAACTAGGGGGAAATAATTTGACTGCAGATATCTCTTTTAAAAACACCACAACACTCACCTAAAATAATGATCAGAGTGTATTAAAATTGCACAGTCCTTTATAGATTTAATTCCACGTGGTAATAGAAAAAAAATCACTGCGATTTAATGTTTAAAATCACATTCTTTTGTCTAAAGAAAGTGCTTCATGTGCGATTCTGAAGTGATCTGTGCAGATTTTCCTCCCAAACGTGACGTGGGAGAGGATCAAAATAAGCGTGTGATTCAGAACATGGAGTGGGCCTGTGCAGAGGAGGACGGTTTCAGGCTTAAATCAAACCTATTCTGCAAAATTCACTTTCCAGAGCTCCGTGTTGTAGTTCTTTTTCTTCTCATTTACCCTCTTGAAGTTGTGTTTGGAGAGATTTGTGCGCGTTTGAGTCATCTTTAATCATTTATTTTCAAGGGGCAATTAAAGATCAAATCCTGTTTTCATGCCCACTGTGACATATTTGCTTCGGTATTCTCTTAATCTGTGATACACGGAGGATTCAGCTGTGTTGTGTAGCCATTTTGGTAGAAATATAAAACAAAATCTGCTGGTGTGATCTGCAGTTATCCATAGGAGGAAGTGACAGCTACACGGTGCTTTGTTTGGAAGATAACTTGTTCCATCAGATTTTGAATTTTAAATGCCGCTAAATTTCTCACTTTGAATTTTGGTGTAGTGAAGCGATCTGATTGGTCAGAATTTGCCCCATCCCATCCTCAAACCCCGCCCACAGCGGAGAACAGCCAATAGGAAACAGCCTCTGTCCTCCTCACTCACACAGGATCGATTGCTTCTGCCTTGACATTTTCTTCTTTTCTTGCAAATTTTACATTCTGAATTTTAATTGCTGAATTTGAGGAGTTGGAAATGTGCACTAAATATTTAAAAGGTGATATTTTTATTTTGAATTTGAAACATTGAAAAAGTGCATTTAAAATTTCAGCAGCTAAAATTCAGAATAAAAATAATTAAATTTTTTTTTTAGATTTAAAAAATTCAAAGTGAGAAATTCAGTGGTATTTCAAATTCAAAATCTGATTGAACAAATTATCTTTCATAGCTTTGGGTGCGTTTAACATCTCTGTATCAATGCAATAATGAATTAATTAAGTGGTTTTAGATGAATATTGTGATTTAAAGTGTCCAAATTATAACAGAAAGATCCACAGGTGTCATAAATTATAACTATAGAGCAGATACAAGGGTCAAGGATTGGGGTTAAGGGTTAAGGATTTTCAAATTTTAAAACTTAGTTTCTTTTTCAAATATTTACAATGTCAGGTGCATAAATCTATGTTTATCATTTATATTAAGCTTTTTTTGTTTGTTTTTGTTTTTTTTATGTACATGAATTGGTTACAACCTTAAAAAAACCTTAAAAAATGTCATAGCATTTCATGTGATGTTGATAAAACCTTTCAGAAAATATGAGGAAAAAAGAAAGAAAATAAATGTGATTAGATTTAGAGTCATTTTAAAGAAGTTTAGGGTGGACAGTCACACCACATGAACATTTGAACACTTTAAGTACAGAAAAAATATGTAGAATAATGATTTCATGATGATTTCATGATTTCTGAAAAAAATATTTTGTTCCATGGAGGTCAGAGGTACTACAGGTATGTGGGAATTATTATGAAATTTGAACATTTTTAACTGAAAAAATGGCAATGTCATTGACCTACAAGCACAATGTGTCTGCTTTCAGCTTCAGTTTTGATTGTGTTATACATCTTAACACTAATATATGGAACTGGGGATTTCTATGTGGAGTTTGCATGTTTTTCCTGATCACATTCTAATAGACCCAAGAAGTCACATTTGAACAATATTCATTTTAGTTGTCACATCAGTGAACTTCCAGCTAAAATATTTCTGGACTTTAGACTGTTGTGATGTTTTTTTCCATTTATAATCTTCACTACCACCTTAAAAGATTATTTTTCTCCAGTTTAAGGTTCTTAAAGAGGGGCCAGTGGAGGAGGAGGAGGAGGTCCAGCGTGGGAAAGGACCAGACCAGGATTAAAAGCAGAGAATCAGGACCCCTTAAGTCCAGCTGGTCCTGGTTTAGTTCTGGTTTAGACCCAAGAGAAAGAGTCACGTTGCATTCTTCTGTACCTGCATTATCGACACTGCAAAAACAGCTTCAGCTTGAGTTGAAATGAGCGCAATTTGAGTTTGGTGCAGTGCGGAGCGTGAGTTGTGCTTTTGCATGAATGAACCATGACTTGTGGAATGCTCGGACTCCTCTCCACGCTCACGCTTTTTCCATAAGATTTTGGGATCACACGTTTTGTCCTGTTACCGTGACGAACGCTGTTTCTACAAGTGAGGAAAAGTTAAACTACTGTGAGTTATATCCACAGACTGTATAAAGAAGTGGACTGAGGAGTGTGACGTCACCCGTAGCACTCGGCTCCAGTCAAATGAAGCTAAACGAGGGCAGCAGTTATGGGATGAATTTGGAATCAGGCCTGTATTAGGAAAATAATTGATTAACGAAAATAAAAACACCAGGATCATGTAGAGCAGGGTAATATGGACATTTTAAGACCAAAATGACAAGTCTGAGAGCAGCAGTTATAGAAAGAAGCGACGGTTTTTCAATACAAAGTGAATTACCGCCAGAGTTGATGGAGCCAGAAGCGTACCCATGCTCACTTCCTACATGGAACATGGCAGCTAGTTCATTTAAGTACACTATGGATGGAACTTTAAAAAGTAAAGGTCATAAAATACTGTACATAAGTAAAAATGTAGGTATCTGTACTTTACTTAAGTACATTTTACAGTGGATACTTTTTACTTTTACTTCACTACATTTGAGAGCAGGGAGCTGTACTTTCAACTCTACTACATTTTTTAAGTGGACTGAAAAGTAAAAGTGTTTTGCCTGCTGAGAAAAAAGGCTGAGGATTTATTTCTGAAAACTTCATAATTTCAGCAAACAAAAGTGTAGAAATAGAAAAAAAATAGAAAATTCTGTTGAACAAAATCATCAAAAATCTGTTCAAAACCACTACATTTGAAGCTTTAATAGAGCTCAAAAGCGGCACAAATACTACCACTACTACTACAACTGACTTTTACTTTTTGACATCTGTCTCTTTCTATCTTTTTTGCTACTTATCTCAAGTTTATTATTTCCATATATATATGTTTTTTACTCTTGGTTATTATATTACATTGTGATGTGTGAGCTACTGTGTCCAAATAATTTCACTTGTGGATCAATAAAGTTTGTCTAGGTCTATTTTAACTGTTCATATCATGTTTTTCTCTTCTTGTAATGTGCATCTTGTATCTTTTTCCTTTTCCGTTCACTACATGTTTAGCTCCTTGCCATATCTGTGCCATGGTTGCCATAGTGACCACTCTAAATATCAACTATACTCTGATTCCTCGTGTTTACAAGGACAGGAGTATCTTGTATCTGTGAGTGCGATACTCACAATGCTCAATTAAAACATTATATTCTCCCAAAACAGCTTAATTTGTTTTATCATTTCAATTTTGTTTTTTGTTCTCCATGCTAAGTCACTCCCCCTTCAGAGCGCTATCACTACACAATCAGCATAGCTTTCCACGAATTAAAATATTGCACATCGCGTCAGGTTTATCATGTTACTGTGCACAGGTTTGTATCATGTTTTTGTACATTTATAGAGAATTGTCTCGTGGGAGCAGATGTGGAAAAAGAACTGAAAATGTGTCATTAAGTAAAAGTATCTTTACTTTGCTAAATTTCAACTCAAGTGAAAGTAAAAGAAACCATCTAAAAATCTACAGAAGTAAAAGTAAAAAAGTACTTCATTTAAAATGTAATTTGACCAAAAGTTACTTTGTTACTTTTCAGTTGTTTGTTGTTTTAATCTTTTAGGTGATAAAGTACAAATGTCGTACATTGAGGTAATAACACTAAAACTGAGCTCTTCCTTCTTTTTAGAGAACTTTATAGAACTTAGAACTCTAACTGAATAACAACTTTAATTTAATTTAATTTAATTTTTCTTTATTGATTTTACTCAGTAATGAGGGCGGATTCCAAAGTAATGAAGTGAAATACAGAAATATGAGCAAATGTAATTTGTTACTTTCCAGCCCTGTGTGGGAGCATAATGTAGGCTGGTGGGCGGAGCCTTGTACAGAACCTTACAGCAGTACAACAGTAAAGAGGGTCCGAATAGGCCCCAGGATGTCATCTCAAACCTCTTCATCAGGCATGTTTGTGATCAGAGAACATTATAACACGGTAAAAAGCTCCAAACTGATGGTTTGCATAACACCCCGTCTTTAAACTCACCACATGACAGAAGCACCTGCCTGAGCTGCACATAAGCACACAAGGACGTACGTCACACACATTCATTTCACAATCACAGAGACACAAACCCAGCTGCACATGTGACTGACTTTGCAGAGAATCAAGAAAGAGAAGGAGAAAAAGAGAGGGCCAAAGGAGTGAGAGAAAGACAAAAAGAGGCCTAAAAAGAGAGACAGAGAGAGACGAGAGGCTGACTCTGCAGGAACAAAGATCATGAGGAGAAAACGTTTAAAGTGAGAGAAAACCCTGCAGAGAAAAACACATCTCTGGTCTCCTCTGTCTCCTCTGGGCTCCTGGTGCAGATCTGTGCCGGGGCGGTCAGGAACAGGAAATGAGTAAGTCTGAAATATTTGAGTTTAAGAACATCTGTGTGACACTACAACCGACACCGAGAGAACACTGAGAAGAGTCAGAGGAGATATCGGGTTTGGTCAGATGCCCTCCATGTTTACTCAGATGTTCTGCTCGTGTCTGGAATGTTCCACAGTATGACATTAAATAGTTCTACCTTACATTTATTCAGTTACAGGTGGTTTTATAGCTCAAAAAACGTAGAAAAACAGGTATTCTGACTGTGAGCGGGGTCGCCTCTCCACAGATCTGACCCGTAACTTCGTCTGGTTTGGTCTCCATGGCGATAGAAAGGTTTAATGACAGGTTTGGGTCACATTCAGTGGACACAAACACTCTCTCTTTCCTTTTTTCCTCCCTTACTCTGTCTTCCCTCTCTCTCTCTCTCTCTTTCTCCCTTCTTTCCCTCTTTCTCTCTCTTCCCCCTTTTCTGCCGAGAGTGAGATAATATGACATCACTTCCTGTCCGCGAGCCAAAGTCCTGGACAGATCCAAGCCGGAGAAACAAACTCTGGATTCTTGGAAAAACCCTGAGCTCCAGAAACACATGTGAGAGAATTATGCAACAGACGGAGAGAAAAAGAGAGAGATGGAGCGAAAGAAAGAGGGGACAATGTGTGTGGCATGAGAGGGGAGAGAGAGAATAAGGAGAATAACAATGGAGAGAGAGAGAAAGAGAGAAGACAAGAAGGATGAAGGAGAGAAAGAAGGGACAATATGTTTGGCATAAGAGAGAAAGAGAATAAAGAGAATAACAAAGAGAGAGAAGACAAGAGAAAGACAAGATGAGAGTGAGAGAGAGAGAGAGATGGAGGAGAGAAAGAAAGGACAATATGTTTGGCATAAGAGGAGGGAGAGAGAGACAGAAGAGATGGAGGAAGGGAAGAGAGAGAGTGGTGGGCAGTGAGAGAGAAAAAGAATGATAAAAGGAGAGAGAGAGAAAGGGAGAGAGAGAGAGAGGGGGAGGGAGAAAGAAAAGACAGAATGAGGGATACAGAAATATAGAGAAAGAAAAGAGGGCAGAGGGGGTGTTTGCTAGAGAAAGAAGAATAACAATGGAGAGAGAGAAAGAAGAGAGAAAAGAATGAAAAGATAAAGAGGAGAGAAACAGAGAAAGATAATAGGAGGGTGGGGGAGAGAGAGAGAGATGGAGGAGAGAAAAAGAGAAAGAAGAGATGGAGGAGAGAAAGAGAGAGAAAGGAGATAGAGGAGAGAAAGAGAGGAGATGGAAAATAGAAAGAAAGAGAGATGGAGAAGAGAGAGAGAGAGGAGATGGAGGAGAGAAATGGAAAGAGGAGAAGGAGGAGAGAGAGAAAGAGAGTGGGAGGTGGAGAGAGAAAGAAGGGATGACAAGGAGGAGAAAGAGAGAGAGAGAAGATGCAGGAAAGGAAGAGAGAGAGGGGGGAGGAAGAGAGAAAAGAGAATGACAAGAGGAGAGAGAGGGAGCAAAGAAGAGAAAGAAGAGAAAGAATGAGGGATACAGAGAGAAAAAGAGGGCAGATGAGGTTTTTGCCAGAAAAAGAAGAATTCAGAGAGAGAGAGAAAGGGAGGGAGGAGAGACAGAATTAAAAAGAGGGAAAGTTTGGAACAAGAGCCACATGAAATTACATCTAAACACCATAATTAAGAGAAATTAAAAAAGAGGAAGGGAGAGAGAGAGAAAGAGGGAAGAAAAGAAGAAAGAATGAGAGATACAAAGAGATAGAGAGAGAGAGAAGGAGTAAAGAGAATAACAAAAGAAAGAAAAGAAAAAGAGAAGGGAAACGATTGAAGCAAGAGAAAGAGAAAGAGGAGAAAAAGGAGGGAACGGAGAAAGAGACAGAGAGAGACAGATGATAAACTAAAATGTTAGGACAGATGTGCGGCCTCAAAGTACAAATATTGATTTTACGATTTGTTTTTCTGCTGCAGTTTGTGATGTCAGTGTTTTTCTGTTATTTCGAGTTCAAATAAAGCGCAGATTAAAGTCTAACAACGCCTCAGACAGAGCAGTGCCTACGGTTAGCATCATGGGGAATGTCGATGACGTCGGCTGGAAAGTGTCGATAGTTTTACAGTGAAGAGGAAGGGAAGAGGGATGGAAGAAGGAGAAGAGGAAAGAAAAGAGAGAAAGACAAAAGAGAAAGAGAAAAAGAGGAGGAGAGAGGAGGAGGATTGATTCTTGTGCCCACATCACTGTATCTCAGCCAAAAACCCACTCACAACGCAAAAAATCCTGTGTGTCCCAGTGTGTCAGATGCCCTTCCGTGCTCCTACACAGCAAAAACTACAGGGTTTCAGAGTACCGTATTTTTTGGACTATAAGGCGCATCTAAAATCATGACATTTTCTCAAAAATCCACAGTGGCCTTATAATCCAGTGGCCTTATGTGTGACCTTTGGTTGTGTTTAACCTCCAACCGATTTGATGTTGTCCACATTAGTCTAATAACGTATTAGTGGGCGAGTCAGGAGGAGTAATATGTTGGCCACATATAGGGCGACTGTGCAACATACCGGTAGTTCTGCCGTGTGCTGTTCAAGGACCCAAAATGCACCTGTTAAGAGACATGCACCATGCAGATTTCAGGTTTTGTATTTTAGTGTTAAAACTGAACAATGTTGAGAGGATCCGGGCATGTTTGATGCCCAAATCACCAACTGTTAAACTTGTATTTTTGTGTTAGCTACAACTGAGAGTTATTGGAAATGACCTGAATAAAGTTCGATTTATCCGACACACGTTTTGTTTCTCTTATTGCGCCTTTTAATCTGATGCTCCTTATGTGTGGACAATGACACAACTGACATATTATTTGATACTGCGCCTTATAATCCGGTCCGCGAGTTGTCAGAGTTGTTTTTAACACAAAAAAGTGTTATTTCAACTATTAGAAAGTTAAATGATGGTTTTAGGGTTTTAGTTGGGGTTATTTGAGTTAATTCAACTTCTACTAATGTTCATTCAACTTCCCTTTGTGTTAATTTGGCATTTCCCACCACTTCAAACTCCCATCAGGGAAGACCAGATTGAACCAGTTTTGTACATAATTTCATCTTAAATTAACTAAAAAAAAGTGTAAAAATAAAACATCTCTGTGGGTTGTCAAGATAACCGTACAAAGTGTCAAAACGTTAATATAACTCTTGATTTTTGGGGTTAAATAGGAACTTTGGTCCAGTGTTACTTAATGAATATTTCCATAACTGTTAAATTAACAGAGTGGACACATATAAACCCTGAGAAATGTTCAAACGGATTCTGTGATTTCTGTGTCAGATGCCCTCCCATGCTCTTATATATGTCAGATGTCCTCCCGTCCTCCTTTAGCTCAATATGTCAGATGCCCTTCCATGCTCTTATGTGTGTCAGATGCCCTTCCATGCTCCTGTATCCCTTGTGCATCAGAAGCATAAATATTAGTTTTATTAAATAGTGTTTTATATTTTAAAAGGTTGAATATTTTAAACATTCACAGTTACATAATTTCTGTTTTTTTGCTGCAGGTCTTTCCTCTGAAATATTGATGCGAAGATGCAGGAGGTGAATTCGGTTTGGGGATTTTGGTTTGAGAAAATCAGACTCAAATCAGATTAAAAAGGGAAAAAAAAGATGAAAGAACATAAACAAACATGCTCACATCATGTACAGTCTGATAAAGATGCACTATGTCACTTTTTGGTTAGGGGTCTGTCATCTGCTTGTTTCTATGGATACGTTAATGTTCCACAGTGTGACATTAAAGAGCTCTTCTTTACATTTTTTCAATTACAGGATGTTTTATAGCATAAAAACACCTAGAAAAACAAGTATTCTGACTGTGAGCGGGGTCGCCTCTCCACAGATCTGACCTGTAACTTGGTCTGGTTTGGTTTCCATGAAGACAGAAAGGTTTAATGCTGTACTGTGGAACATTCCAGACAAAGCAATAACATTTCCATCCAGTAGCAGGAGTCAAACATAAATCTTAAATAGATTTTAAATAGAATTACTAAAGCGTGGATAAAATCTGCTACTAATACAATAAAAAGTCAAATCTGAAGTGGAATTTAATTGAAACTTTTAACAAAATCTCCTTTGAAAACAACAAAAACTGACTTAACCTGTAGATTAGTTAGAATCTATGACAACCATGGATCATTCTGTTATAATTTGGACATTTTAAATTGCAATATTCATCTAAAATTACATAATAAAAGAAAGAAGTGGTGTCCAATGGGGGCTGACGTCGCCATAAACTTCATCACAAAATTTTTTTTAAACATTTGTACCAAAAAGATGACACAAAACTACCAAATCCTACATGTATCACCATTGAAGAAAATAAAATACAGTACAGAGCAGCGGGCGTGTACGAGTGGAGCTGAAAACACTGCTGATCTGCAAAACGGCACCACGAAAATAATTGTTTAAAGATGACACAAACATGCACGAGTTACTCCAAATGCAACTTCGGGTGAGTAAATATTTAAAAGAAACAACTATAACATGACTAAAAGCGCTGAAAAGTCCATTTACAGAATAGGTCAGATTTAAGATACAATTTCTAATCTAATTTAAAAACGGAAATTGTGAATTTAATAGCAATTTTACCAAAATAGTGAAGCCCTAATTACTACTAAACAAAAGTATAAACA
>KN508049.1:5156-35460 GCA_000787155.1 Scartelaos histophorus | reverse complement strand
CTAATCTACACAGAAATTATTATCTAATACACCTATTAAAGCAAATGATAAGAAAACACTTTTATTTTGTTGTAAAATGTTCTTACATGTAAATTGTGCCGAACCTTTTGACAGAATTATCTAAAACTCTCTAAAATAAAACTTTATTTCCTGTAATTATAAACACCTTTTCAACTTTCCTTCTCAAACTGCTTCTTGATTGGTGTAAAACTATTACTTCTATTTACAACGGGTATTATCCCACCAAATTAAGTCAAGAGTGTCACATGCAATACAATTCTCCAGAAACGTCATTGCACATATCTTGTTTGACAGTACTAGCCTTTCCATATCTCATTCTCAAGACATGCACTGATAAATGAAGAGGAAAGATGCTGCCCTACTTCCTGTGCGAATAGAGGTTAGCCACAGGAGACCCAGAGCCGTGCACCCCATAAATCACCCCCCTGTGCAACAAAGAGAGCCAGAGACTCACATCTGCAGCCACGGGCCCTGCGGCGACACTACCTCCATTGTAATCGCTACAGCCAGGAGTTGGGAAAGAGGGGCTGTTGGACCATATAATGAACACAGCAGAACAGGTGGCTGGGTGCTGTGTCACTGTAGCACATACATTTAGGTTATTGCACCTGCTGGTTTTTTAGTCTAGGAACAAATTCACTGGAGGCAACTATAGTTCATTTTCTAAGACACATAAAAATTGTAATAATAAATTAATGATGCAGTGGTCTTTGGCTCTCGTCCAGACACTCTAATTCCATGCAATATTCATTAATTTTATGCACTCAAGTCGGCTAATTATGTAGCCACAGCTGCCCTAGGTGGACTGACAGAAGTAGAGCTGCCAATCTGCTCCTATATCCCCTCCACTAATCACTTACTCACACACTACTGTGCAAGATGTGCAAGATGAGTAAAGAACACAAGAAAAATATACACTCTGCCTCCACATGAACTCAATCTGGAGTTAGACTTGACTAGACCCTTGATGCATATATACAAAAAGTATATGTCACATTCAGCATTCATAATCTGCATGTGACCTTTAACTTCTTGCTAACAAACCATTACAGCAGCCAACAATGAAATCAAAGCCAGCCTCTTTTTATAGTGGAAGAAATAACTTTTCAGACAGCACCTTAGACAAAGTATTGCTCTGTTAAATGTGTATTTAAGCACATCTTTTAAAGCACAGTCTTTTGTGGCCTATTAAACAGCTTACATACAAATGAGACTTCATGATGGAAAGTATACTGTAATGAAGCCATAAAAGAGAGAAGCTACAAAGCAGCCATCTTTAACTGCATTATAAATCACAATGACAGAGTCCCATAAATTATAAGAGTTAATCATGATAGGACCCTCTTTACTTGTGCTACTTGTAACACACTTGGCCACACCTGAATAAGCGACTTCTGTATTAAAATGTCAAGCTTAATTATACTAGCTTTAAAAATGCAATCAGTATAAGATTATATGGATGCATGTGGCTTCATAACCTACATCATAGCCACTGTTTCTTATTCCTCTTCTTGGTCGCTCTCTCATCACTAGAAGGTCCATCTCTGTTCCTCCAGGACTGGGGCTACTCAGGCTCTGTCTGCTGCGATAGGCCGGCTGTCCCACCTGTGAATGCCTGAAGAACAGAGCACACGGTCACCGCTAATCCCACCAAAGGCTCTATTTCAGTCAAGCTGCATTCTCAAATCTTTATATGACTCGAAGGGCAGGATTTAGTAGTGAAGTAAAGTTTGTGAGGCTGAACACTTAACTGCTCCTGACGACGAATGGCAGACAACGTAACAGTATGATCTCTTTCAGCTCAGGCTTGTTAAGGCTCCATATCAGAAACAGTAAGTCAACAATGTAGCTTGAATCACACTTCCTGCTGGTGGGTGGGTTCTAAATTTCTTCACATAAACACGCAGTTATTACAAATTATTCACTATTGATCAATGAGTGACAGTAGCTCTTGTCGTCCGATTTGAAAATAGGCTTTTCAAAATCCATTCCCACAGATGTTGTTTTGTCACTGGGCAAGACTCATAACCTGCCTCACCCTTCGATTGTATATATGAATAAATATGGACATGGCTAATGCAGTTTTTGCCTCGTGCCAAATAGGAAGTGAACCAAGAGGCTCTTCCGGCTCCTTCTGACCCTGGCTCCAACATTAGGATCTTGTCGCTCCGCTCTATGAAAATGCTCCTGTGTCATTTTGGTCTTAAATGTTCTTATGAACCCGCTCTGCATGATCCTGTTTTTTGTGTTGCTGTTACTATTTCTTCATTTGAGAGCCACTAAATGCTACAACATACTCGTTTAGTCAATTTTTTAAACAGTCTATGGCCTAGTGTCTGCAACTGTAGAATAAGAATGTGTGTCTGAAGAGGTGAGCGGTTCTTTGATGCAAACCAGTTGGAAGCTAGAAAAGCCTTGAAGATAGAAAAGCCTTATATCAATTTGTCTGTTCTTTGTTCAATTAAATGAGTCTGCTTTTTTCCAGAAAAAGTGTCACCAGTTGGAGAACAAGCTAGAAACAGTTCCACAGACTCGTTCACCAGCAGCATTAGCTCTGTCGAACATATAGGGGACAAAGCTGTTGGACCCTTTCTGCTCCCTGACAGGAAAATGACAGCTTCTGAGTGGGCAGTTATTAGAAACATATTACATGTGCCATCACATGCCATCATTTGAACTTACCTTTTATTAGACTTGACATAAGTTGACCCCCGCTCATCTGCAGGCTCTTGCAGTCTGCCGTGATCTGCAGTTAACCTGTCCTGACCGTGCCGCTCTATCTGTGACACTGGTCCATCATTGAGACTGTCCTCCAGTGACGGGAAGTCATAATATCCCTTCTTCTTAGCTTTGATTCTCAGCTTGTTTCTGTAGTGCTCGATATCTGATTTTTGTTTAAGAGCCATGTTGATCTGTAAAGAAAAGGTCATCATAGGTAGCTGGAACCGATTTCAGGAAAGACATTAATGTTCTATAACTCGCTTTTAAAACCAGGATGAAAAGAAGTTCTTGAGCTTAAACCGTTCGCCGTGACTCAAACTTACGAACATCCTGATTCTTCCCATACACAAGACACAGTTTTCTGAATTTTCCATTCATTACATTACATTGCATTACCTCTCCATTGAAGGCAGCGGTGTCGTGGCTGCGGTCACACAGTGCAGGGTGTGAGTAGTTGCTCTGAGTTACCATGGGCTTTACAGAGATGAGCTGCAGGGAGCCAGAGGAGGAGTCGTAGGCATCTGAAGGACAGAGAGGTGGTTCACTCGTACTTCAAGACAATCTCAACTTCTCTGATGATTATCGAGAAAGAACTGGCAATGTCTTCATCTTTCCTCTGACATTAGCGGATTAAGTTTAACATGACGCTTCTGTCTTTGCACATTCACTTTTTATCCACTGCCGTAACAACTGAC
Organism: Scartelaos histophorus; assembly: GCA_000787155.1. Classification (NCBI taxonomy): domain Eukaryota; kingdom Metazoa; phylum Chordata; class Actinopteri; order Gobiiformes; family Gobiidae; genus Scartelaos; species Scartelaos histophorus. Next base: position 32,023 of record KN508049.1, on the reverse strand, counting down.
TCCCTTTAGATCCTCTTAGCAACAATGTCGATAATAAAAGAATAAAAGAAGTTCAGTGTTGTTTTAGGTATCGCTTAACCTTTTGTTCATTATAAAAACTGCAGACCCTCACTGGCTTTTCACTCTAGCGAGCAGGGGGAGTTTCCTTTATGTGTTTTTTCTGCTGTTTTAAGGCAACATGACATTTTTTTAATGAGATGGGGGAGGTGAAAACTGAAATTTTAAAATAGAAGATATGCGAATCTGTCAAAATGCATCTTTGAGTAAAATGCTGATGAGGAAACACAATTATAACATGGTTTAGTAGTAAATTACTAAAAATCCCCCACTGATCAAACCTTGATTTAGTAACTTCCAAGCAATTTCAGCCTAAGTGAAAATGGACACGTGTAAAATTAGCCGACACAAATCATAAAGGAACTGATTGGCTTGAAGATTTTTCTAAACCCTATTGTTATTTGTTAAGTTTTGATTGTTTTGGTGCCATTGTATGAAAGCTCCTGTGGTTTGACATTCACTATTATGTCAGCAGACTGTGTCTCTCATGCATATTCATCAGGGCTGTCTCTGCTTACTGCTGAGTGGCTACCTTTCCAGCTATAAAAACTGCTGCAGTGGCATTGCATACTGTATCTCATTTCCTACCTGGGCGTAAGAAAAGAAGAGGCTCTTTTCATCCCAGGAGGACAGGGAAAACATTTTGGAATTCATGACACAATTGGCCTTGCGAAGACGCCACCAAAAACAAATAAATCTATTCTAATTTTGCGTGACTCTCACCGTCTCTGTTGTGGGACTGCTCTTTTGTCAGTTTCTGCTGCGCTGTGACTTTCAGGCTCCTGCCGGATTTCAGCTTCTCTGATTCGTTGCTGATGACGGAACCGTCCTCGCTCGGCAACTGGCTGCAAGTAACCATAGCAACAAGAGAGGCGGTGAGCGCACGGAGAAACGGGCGTGCGGCCAGGTTATGTCATCCTTCCCTTAACACTATTACCTTTCCAGTCTTTCACTTTTTGTTATCTTGTATACGGGTCAATGACATGACGCCTCTTCAGTTGCTATTTCTTCAGTTAAAAAGGTTCAAATTTCATAATAATTCCCCACATACCTGTAGTACCTCTGACCTCCATGGAACCAAATCAGTTTTTTTTTTCCAGAAATCATTAGTTATTCTGCATGTTTTTTGTACTTAATGTGTTAAAATGCCATGTGGTGTGACTATCCGCCCTTAACAGCAGATTTTTGTAGCCCCACATGAAATTTCAGCTTTCATGAATAGATATTTCTTGCATAATATTAACACATATATTATCCAAGCATCTCCATTTTTTCAGATATTTTCAAATATCAATATCATGTTTATATTACTCAGAACTTAGATTAACATCCCAACCATGTTTTAGAAAATAATACAATTCTAAAGGTTATTCTCGGTCGCACCACATGACATTTTTTTTTGTTTTTACGTCGTAGCCAGTTCATGTACATTAAAAAAACACAAAAATGCTTAATATAAATGTTAAAAATAGATTTATGCAGACCTGACATTGTAAATATTTGAAAAAGTTCAATAGAAACTAAATTTTAAAATCTGCCTGTTGAAAATCCTTATACATCACTGACTTGTACACATGATCCTATTAATGGAAGCTTTTTGTTTTGTTAAATAACTGTTAATTTAATGATATTTGTATGTATGTTTTATTATTTTAAATGATCTAATGTCTTTCATAGACATTCTAATGAGTATTAATTGAGATGTTAAATATTTTTACTAAAACACACTGATGTTCTATTTACCCGGAGAAGCAATATGGTCATGAGTTCTTTGACATACATTATAAAGTACAAAAGTCCATATAGTATGTCTATTTTCAAAGCTAGACTGTTTTTCTATTAGCCGAAAGACAGGCAAGCACTTCACACGGCTTATGTCAGACCCAAATGGCGTACTGTAGTCAGAAATGAAAGAGATCAAGCTATAGCCCAGAGAAAGAGTGACATCAAAGCACTGTGGACTGTCCCCTAATTGTCTGGTAAAAAATGATAACACAATGCAATACGCCGGCCTCCCTGCTCCTCTCAGGCTCTACCCAATACGGCTTAACAAATCAGGCAATACCTAGACCTGTCACGATAATCACTATATCAACTTACTGTTCGATATATAACAGATGGAACGATACATTTTCCTTGCGGTACTGGGAAAGCTTTGGTTATTTTTTTGGCTATATGATACAGTTTTAGCCATAGAAGGTTGAATTAAACACTTCTAAGACTCGTAGACTAGTAAGTAAGTGTTTAATTCTGCTCTTTATTGATATTTTTAACAATATTGTAGATTTAGAATAGTTTAAATCTGATCTTAGGTTACTGTTTTCTATGTTTTCTTCCAAATATCCCTCTCCAATACCTGTGTTCCTGACAGGCTGAGCAACACCAAATGCATATCGAAATGCATCCACCATGTATAAATGTGCTATCTAAGAAAAGAATATTTGGATTTTGATATAGTGTAAAAAAAAAAAATATCACTCTGGCAGTTGACAAGCTGCAGAAAACCTGGAAAGGAAAAAGCAAAAGGAACATGACAGCATATACTCACTTCTGAATATGGTAAAATCAAATAGATTTTATGAGATCTGCAAGTCAAGGACAAAACCAGATCATATTATTTTGCCAGCCTGTGCTTGACAAGGCATCTGAGGACAAGTGATTTCAGAAAGACTCAAAGTGACACAAAGTGACAGACAGGTCTTACCCTCCTGTGATCGAAAATTGCTTCTCTAGACTGGCACATTTATGTCAACTTGCTGTTTTCATCCCTTTCTGAGCTACATTTGCATTGTTCTCATGAATAAGTCCAACATGAGGCATGAGGTTGCAAACTCTAGTGCATCTATCAAACTATCAAATTATGCCAAGGTCACAATACAAGGTCTATTTCCATCCCTACAGTAAAGACACTTCCATTCACTGAACACTTATAATTAAAAAAGTGTTTTTATGGCACTTATTTCGCATTAGGAGCTGATGTAGCTGATGGTGTATTTTTCTTTGCACTTCCATACACTTCCAGCTTCTGGCAAAGTGTGGTTCATGTGTGCCGCCCAGTTACACATCCAGAATTGGCCTCTCTTTACAGTTTTGTTCTACTTGAATTATTTCCACAACATGTGCATGAAATGTATTAGACACCAGTTATAATCTGGGCAGTTTCTTTACATTTAGTGGTAAGAAGCTGCATTTTACACCTGATAACCCCATGTGGCGTGTTGTGTAGGCCTTTCACGATACTTTTGAAGCACAATATATCGTTACAGAGAAATATTGCAATAAGAGATAATATTGAAAATCCTAGTAAATCAATGTTTAAATAGACAATATCATTAAAAAGCCTGAGAATGAACCTATATTTAGCCATAGCCGTTATTTATTCTACTCTTTCTATCTAAAATGACAAAACCTTCCCACTATCGCAAAGAAAAAGTACCATAACCATAAATATTGAACCCCAAAATATATTGTTCCAGCTTTCATATATTGAATGATAAGTCAATATATGGTAATTATCATGACAGTCCTAGTGTCATGTTTGTATCATTAGCCCCAAAACCAAACAAACCAACAATGACATAAGTGATTCCTCTCCAGCACGTGTACCTTTTGTGTGTGTCTGCTTTGAGGCTCTTCTTGCTCACTGTGCCGTCCTGCTGCAGAGTCTTCTCCAGCGACAGTGCTGTGTCCTTAATTTGTAGTGACATGACCAAGGTATCCTGACTGACGGGCAGGGCCTCCTCATCACCCCCCAGCTGGCCCAGGTGCTGCTTGGCATAGTCAAAACCCTGGACCGGCTCATGGGCACAGCGGGAATGTGAATGAAGAGAGAGAACACGCAGGGCTAAGTAAGATTGATGCAATTTATATGAAGTCATAAAACCTTCCTGTTACATTCAGCAGGGATTATGGACTTAAAAACTAAACAGAGCATGATTAGTATATATTTATACATACTAATCAGTTCTAAATATAGTACATATTTAGATAGCTGAATGGTAAAAAGATGCTGCTATTTAATCCTAACTCTAAAAGATTTTACAAGGTTGTCCAAAATATAAGATGTATGAGACTATTAAGAGATCAACATGTTTTGGGGAATAAAGGCACTGAAAAGCAGACAGGAGGCTGAGCTGCAGTGTCCAGGGTAGTTAGTTGGGACAAGTTGTAACGTGGCTAAGATTAGATGTTTTGGTGAAGAGGAACTGGGATGTTGTCATCAGCAAAATGAATTATTTGTCTCTGGATATTATTGTTGATAGTACACGTAAACCTTTCATTAAAAACTAGTATATTAAAAACAAACACAAAGTGATACCTGGTGGTAGAAGCCCACATCTCTCCGATAAGACATCTAGAGAAAAAAAGATAAGGTCACTGTCATTTTATTGAGTAATAGCCAACATTTAATTTATTTAATAATAGTTCTTGGACGTGACAAATGTTGTTTTTTACTTTTTAGGGTCTGTAAATAAATAAATTCCAGTTAAAATGTATATTAAAGGAGTGTTAAGTTGAAAATATGGTAATAACACACACTACAGTAATTTATGACTTGATAATTCTTATATTAGCTACATCAGACAATTACAAGTGGGCAATATAAATACCATAGCATTATAATATCACTGTTCTGAAGATGAAAACATTTAAATAATGGGATATTCTTTCTAATAAAAATATGTATGCAAAATGCTGCAGAAAGACCTGATTCAAGTTTTCAAAAATTGCTGTAAAATATACAGCCTATAGCGATTGGCAATTATAGAAGCTTTCCAAACTTTTGACAGGATGTAAATAGGGTGACATTAAATTACTGCAAATCACAATTCTCCTGATTGACAGTACCTTTGCTCGTGGGTTTAGGTTTCCTATAGCATCAGTTTTAAAGTCATTCTTATTCTTCCTGCACAGCACTGCAGTGATGATGATGATTATAATTGTGACGACAGCAATCGGGGCCAACACTGCAGCGATTATCCAAAGATTACTAGAAGGATTCTTGACCACGGCTAAACAAAAAAAGAAGAGGATGAAATGCATTTAAAGTTTAAAACTAATACATTAGTCTTACATAGCTTTTCAAGACAACTCAAAGTCACTTTACAGTTTCATGCATTGTTCATTGCATGTGCTGTAGTTGCACTGTAGCCACATCTGCCCTGAGGCAGACTGCAAGTCTGCGCCATTGGCCCCTTCAACCACCAATCACTAACTCACCACATTCACACTAAGCAAAGTGGGTTAGATGCCTTGCCTGAGGACACAACAACAGAATGCACTAGAGCTACTGCTCCCTTCTGTGGCACCTGGTATTCCCAGCAGTCTCCCATTCAAGCACTAACCAGGCTCAACCCTGTTTAGCTTCCACGGTCAGACAGGATCAGGCCCTGACATGATGCTAGGCCACATTTAAAATAGTAACTTTTTCTAATCGTTAAATGTATAAGTCATATTCGATTTACCTTCAGCTTGCAGCTGAACAAAGTAGCCCAGCCTGAGGGCCATAGTCTGGGAGTCCACCGTGTTCAGGACCTTGGCAGCAGATGTACCCGACAGTGGAAAGCCGCTATGTTGAACGTAATATGTCAGTTCTGCTGGATTTTTCTGTCCTGAGATTCTACGGATGCTCACCATCTGATAGAAAAGGACATTTGTTCAGAGTCAAAGACGAAGAAAAGCACACCATTTATGAAGCAAGCTGGGTGAAAACAGGTATCCCAAATATGACACTTAAACCACTACTTTACATACCTCAATGTAAAAACACAGTACAAAAGTACATGAACATACAAAGGGTTGCAGGTATAAGAGCTTATCCTGGTTACTTTGGAAAACTTCTGTACAATTTGTTAATGTTCAGACAGAGACTGGAAGGTTTGGTGTACAGTATATAGGTGCTTCTCTAAGGGGGGATCTTTATATCTCTATGTGAGAAAATTAACAAACAGCTTTTGAAGTTACTATCTCCCATATAATGAATACATGAAATATTGCAATTGTACGCTGAGAGAGCAAACTGACCAAAGACAAAATTATGGGCAGTGCATCACAGTAAAACAACAGATGAAATTCAAGTCGCATCCAGCTCAAAATGAATGAACATATTGTACAAGTAGAAAGATCCATCCTGCTGGCAACAGTTTCATTCACAGAAACACGCCCTGCACTCTAAACATCCAGTCTCACCTGAACAGTGAAGCTGCCCACTGTGGTGGCTCTCCTGAAGCGTGTGCCCTGCTCCCCTGCCAACACAAACAGCTCTGCCAGCCGCTGCTCCATCACACTCGCAAAGCTCTGGTACTGTCCCTCCAGGCTGCTGTTATCAACATCCTGGATCACTGTGAATGAGATGAAAGAAAGAGTAGATCAGATGGAGGCTGGAGACAGATAATGACATGTGGTGCTAGAATGGGACATATGGGCTTTGGAGTGTGAATCTTATGAAGGCAGCTTGATGGAAAGAGGTTACACCAGCTAAGAACACTGCATTTCTGAAGATTTCAAATTCAACAGAGATTCACTGAGAAATGTGCAATTAATTACATTATTATTACATTCCATTACATTATTATGCAATGTAAAACTATGATATTGCCAATTTCCTCTTAAGAAATACTGTAACATTTGAGCTACTATAATTTCCTCCTGTGGATCAAGTCTAAACTGTGTGTCTTTTTAGCATATATTTCTTTTTGTGAATGTCTGACTAAACGGCATAATAGTTTTCCACTATATGAAGTGGCCATTTTGCTATACGGGGCATTCAATAAACTTTAAGTTAATGCAAAATACAGACTCACTGAAATACAAATAGGATATGTGTATCAAGCCTGGTTTATTGCTGCTACAAAGTTACTTTACTAACATTGTTACGGCTTCTACTGTATCCCTGCTATAAACCTGGATTAAACTCTCGCAACCACAGTTTATACAAGGAGCTCGTTGCATCCTGCCAGTTTAATTCAACGGTAAGTGTAGATCTGAGAGAATTTCATGCTGAGCTATAGTCTAGTTCAGAGGAAGTCACCAAAAAAACACAAAGAGGTGACATTTAAATTGTATGGTTCATTCCTGGGCGTGTCTCTCCACCTTTGGTCATCAGGGAGGTGCTTGTTGCCTTTTCCAGAGTTGAGGTGCAGAGCGATAACGCTGTCGCTCATACATCTTGTTCTGTGTGTGTAAATCCCATTACCAGGACTCTGACCTTGAAGTGGCTTTGGCTTTCATTCCAATAAGTGCAGGGTTAAGGGCTACCTAGTCACATGTAAAAAGCCAATCCATTACACAGCCCTCGAAATTACCGGCATATTTAATACACTTGACTGTATCGATAAAGCTGCACACGTAGTCCTGTAATGTGGGAAATTAGTCACCGTCTAACATCTACATAGTAACTGAATAATCTATTAAGCGAAATTAAGTCAATAAAAGATCAAACATTGTCAAAGTATTTGTATTATTACTATAATGATAGACTTACTACATACCTGTGATAACCCAATAGTCTCTGGTGGCAGCAGAAGTGTTCAGATTGTGATACTCCAGTGCTGTAAAAACATAAAAAGGGGAAATGAAGTTTAAAAATTGGGAATTGTTAGTGACAAAAATAAAAATACATTTGTTGTCAACTGTATTTCTATATTGAGGTTGAGGTTTGTCAATGTTTCCAGTTAATAGAGCACCAAATTGTAATATTTATCAGGAAAAATAAGTTATATTTTTTGTTCTGAAGTATAAAAGAAGAAGAATTGTGTATGAATTTTCTTACACAATTGAGAGACATGTGATATGAATTAGCAGCTGTGGAGGAGAGTTGTTTTTTACACTCTGTGGTTTGATTCCAGACCCTTTTGGATTGGACACAATGTAGAAGGGACTGACTGTAGATAATCTAGTACAGTGTGGTAAGGGGACACGCTGTGAAGTTTTAATTATGACCTTGTTTATGAAGTGTATGGCTTGAGTGTTCAAAGGTATTTATCAGTAATGTTTTCCAATAAGCCTCTGGTGCAGAGTGATAAAATGCTAAGGAAACCTCTGCAGCATAGATGATATATTAGGGACCACAGGGCTGTCCAATCAAATGCTGAATGCCTTCCACTACTGTAAATGTGATTTGTTTTTCAAGAGCTGCCAGTAATGAAGCGTGCTGGAAGTTTAACCAAGGTAAAATCCTCCACTCTTGAGGCATTTGAGGTAAAAGCTATTTCTCCAAGGTTCCGCACACAGTACCTGACTCATCCCCTCTAACCCACATTTTATTGGTCTATTCCTAAAGTGGATGTGAGGTGTTGCACTTTTCATTAGTAAAAGACGTTTTCAGGACTCTCAAAGGACTGTAAATGTTTTCATTGTCTACATCCATCTACCAACTATCTCCAGCCAAAAGCTATTATAGGGAGAGGAAATCCACTGTAGTCTAAAGTGAGATAAATTATACAAAATTAGATAAATAATTCCTCAACAAAAGTGTTTCTAAGATGAAAATCATCAAACAAGCAAGCTCCCTCTTACTATTGTGACCAGCCAAAACCCGACAGAAGAGGTCTAACAAATAGTGACAAATGACCTGGCACATAAAGAGACTTAAACTTATAATAACATTATTTGAGTCATTACATTCTGTGATGTATCAGCCACCGCATTTTTCCAGTGAATGGTGCATTCTCACTATTGGCACAAGCACAGACTGTCAAAAAATGACTGTCCCAGTACAGGCCCTGTCAAAATGTGTTTGGTTTAATCATATATTTTCCAAACTGAATCACAATAATTGTTAAACATTAGTCTTTAAGTTAATGTTATCACAAAAATAAATAAATAAATAAATAAATAAATAAATACATACATACATACATACATACATACATACATACATACATACATACATACATAAATACATACATAAATACATAAATACATAAAATTTTAAAATAAATAAATAAATTAACTCCTACTGGCAGACTATGATTAAGAGGCATTGTTATTTTTTTTTATTTTAACAACTGCTTTGTATTTATGGAATTTTGGCTCATTTATTTTCTTTGACATATGTTTTTTCCATGTAAGCTTCAAGTTAATATGAGGCCAAGGTAGTGCACATCATTTGGTTTTAGGGCTAGGCTTTTATTCTGAAAGAGTTAACACAGGGAGGACTAGTGGAGTAAGACTCGCCAGTCTAAGTCCTAAAACGATATTTCATAATTTTCTGAAGCTTTCCTTGAACGCAGTCTGTGTGATTTTTGAGTTACAAGAGAAATAAAAGTTCCGTGTGGCTGCGTAGTTGTTGAGATTAACTGCCTCGCTTCTAATTTACTTTTCTAAGAACAACTCAAACACAGGCAAACAAGTCTCATGAGGTTGGGTAAAAATTACAACAGAGAAGTTCCTTAGATGCAAGTTACAGTGTTAGGGCATTTAATCTGTAAAAATAAAAAAGTCCATGATTCTAGTCAGCCTAAATTGCACAAACCAAGAGAATTTACAAATTCACAATGTGGTGTCATTGTCAAATATGAAACTTTCTGTGCCTTTTAAATCTGGTGCAGAAAAAAGCTGTTGTTTTTCTGGGCACAAATTGCAACTTACGCTCAGCAATGATAAGTGGCGGATAGAAGAGGAAGTAGCCCACGAGCTCAGCTGACAGCTGACCGAGGAGGTTTGAGGCAGTGGTGCCATTAAGGAAGACAGTGCCATTCCTCACAGTGTAGACCAGTGACACAGCTGGGGAGCTCGCAGCCTGGGACACACTCAGCATCTGAAGCAGGACAAAGCAGCACCAACAACAAGAAGATTAGAGGTGCAGTTCTTTGAATGTAAACTGAAGAGTGACACGATGGAGTGAACTGCCTTATCATCAATTCTGGGCATGAGCAGGCACAGCAGGAGGGGGCTTCAAACATGTTCACTTTGTCATCACAGCAAGAAGACAAATGAGGTTTCATATAAGGGCACCATGATGACACCTCATTCAGATCAGCTCTCATCAAGTCACATAATGCCCTTACAGAAACTGTGCAACAGACCGTCCCTTTATATTTGAGGGGCTTACGTAACACAGATCCTGTGGTGTGTGTTCAGACACAGATGATAAAGAACCGAGGAAGCACGTATATAATATTTTTGAGAGTGTCCTTAAAGACAGAGGAGGCAGATAAAGATAAACAGATAAAACAGTAGTGAGTTTGGATCTGTGAGGAGGTCAGACTCTGCAGCTTTAAAAAGTCAAAGCAAAGACAAATAAATCACAGCAGGCAGCACTGAACAGAGAGTCTACTGAGGACTACAGACAGTACCTGAACACTACAGACAGTACCTGAAGACTACAGACAGTACCTGAACACTACAGACAGTACCTGAAGACTACAGACAGTACCTGAACACTACAGACAGTACCTGAAGACTACAGACAGTACCTGAACACTACAGACAGTACCTGAACACTACAGACAGTAAATGAACACTACAGACAGTACCTGAAGACTACAGACAGTACCTGAAGACTAGACAGTAAATTAACACTACAGACAGTACCTGAACACTACAGACAGTACCTGAACACTACAGACGGTACCTGAACACTACAGACGGTACCTGAACACTACAAACTACAGACAGTACCTACATAGCCATAACAGACACTACCTGAACACTACAGACAGTCAATGAATACTACAGACAGTCAATGAACACTACAGGCAGTACCTCAACACTACAGGCAGTACCTGAACACTACAAACTACAGACAGTACTTACATAGCCATAACAGACAGTACCTGAACACTACAGACAGTACCTGAAGACTACAGACAGTACCTGAAGACTACAGGAAGTACCTGAACACTACAGACAGTACCTACATAGCCATAACAGGTAGTACCTGAACAGAGAGCCTGCTGTGGATGCTGAACACTTTGGCCTGAGCTTCAAAGAACACTTTCTCCAGGCGCTGCTCCATGGTCTGAGAGAAGCGACAGGAGCGTGGATCATCAGCTACTCCCACAAACTGCAGCACTGCAACATCAAACAGCACATCCATCCTCACTCACATATGTCAAGTTTCTGTAAATGGATTTATGAAACATTGCTTTAGTTTAAAATGAAGACGTTTACACAGTCCTTCAGTGCTGACCTGTTTTGAGCTGTAAACTGGGAGCTGGGCTGCTCCTCCATAATGTCACTGGCAGAGGCAGGGCAGTCACCATGGGGAGGTACTGCCGCAAATCTGCAATCAGCTTATCACGACCATACGCATTCAGTCCATCCAGCACCACAGAGGGAGGGTAAACCACGTCTGTGCCAGTCACATGATACGCCACTGTCATGTTGGGTGAACCAAATACTGTTTCTACCTGAAACACAAGCAGAGAAAACATTCAAATAAATAATTGTTTAAGATAGAGTGTAGCATGAAGGGCAATTCCTATCTGCCATCAAGCTGCATCATTTAACTTTTTCATGAGCTAAAAAAACAAATGGCTCAATTCAAGCCCTGAACAAGTGTGAGGTAGCAGCACTCAGCACTGTTATCTAGATATAGCCCTGCCGTATCTGCCACAAGGAGAGCCATTGAAAGGTCTGAGTCAGTGTTCAGGCTCTTGACAATCTAAAGCCTTGTGTGTGCTCTGTGAAAGGCCCTTTATTATCACTTCATCCTCTCCAGCTCCACCATGTGAAGGTGTTATTAAAAGACTGCATCTCCAGCAAGGCTCTGTTAACACACAAAACCACTATCTCAAAGAGCATTAAGAGGCTCTCATCAGATTAGTCCTGAATTTTGGCTACAATAAGTTGTTGGTCAGTGGAGGGGCCTGGCTTTAAGCCATAACAACAGCTTTCTACTTTTCTTTTAGGAATCCAAAATGGATTTTGACTTGCGGTTCATTTAATCTATTTCTCGTATTTTTTTAGCATCAGTGCAGCACACTGCTCTGCTCCAAACCATTTATAACCTATAATTAAACACAGAGGCAATTTCCCTCGCCAACAGCTTGCTTCCTATTGGATGGGAGAGCAGTGGTACTAAAAAGAACGGAGCAGTGGTGAAATGGGTGACAGAAGTGCACTGAAGCATGACACTTGGAGAGCAGAGGGAGAGGAACATGTGAGAGGGTTGACCTTCACATTGGCAGGACAAACACACCTAACTCCAGTGATCTGATACTTACACAGTATATACACACTGAGACCTCTATGCATGACTTAACTGTAGGTAAGTGAATAATATGCCCAGTTATAGAGGCACTTAACACTCAGAGCCACTAGAGAGATAAGAGGAATGGTCTCGAATGAAAGGTACAGACGATTGCTCGGCCTCATTCATTTTCAGATGGGTTTTATATCACTAAGGCTGTCTGACTGTTTGTGAATCACTGGTGCTACAGAAGTACTATCAATCTTGGCAGCCTGTTTACTGCCACAGGTTGGTAAAAGATACATTATTTTCTCAACAAAAACAGAAAAAACAACAACAGAATACATTTACTATACGGCTGAACAATCTGTAATGTGAGATGAGTTACTCAAATATATGACAGCAGCAACCGTCTTTTGGGACGTGTATAACCTCATTTCTATATTAGTCCTGATCTGCTCTAGCTCTGCATGAAGGTCCTTGATTTACAGGCTAATTCACTCCTGACAGGCATGTGCATAGCAATAATATCACCAAAATGTGCAACTTGAATAACTTTTGATATACCAGTTTAGTAAAGCTGAAAAAATCATGCTAAATAGACACAGTAATCCAATATCTATAATATACTTTTTGATTTTCAACAAGAGAATAATTAGTTATGTTGGAGAACAGGCAAAAAGGAATGTCAAACTGACCTGGGCCTGAGCTGAGCTGTCATTGAGAGCTTTTCTAAGGCCTTGACTCAGTCCCCTGCGCAGGTTCTGTCTCTGTATGCTGTCCAGTCTGTTCCTCCGCACATAGATGGAAACCACTGGGACAAGGATCAACACAGCACAGCTTACAAAAAACGTGTCACTGAATTAGCTTTTATGCTCAAAAGAGGGATGTCAGATTACCTGTCTTCACCCACATTCTCTCGGTTACGTTGCACTGCTGAGGGGGGGATTCAGTGGTGGTGGTAAAGGGGGAGACAAAAACCGTGGTAGCCACTTTGGGAGGAGTTCTCGGGGCGGGTGGCGTAAATGTCCGTCGGTTTATCGGACTCCTGATGGCTGGGGTTGTAATGGACCTTCTCGTCGTCGCGGTCATAGTCGCGGTGAAATGCATTGTGTTTTTTGCGGGCGGCATAGTAGTAGTTGTAGAAGTAGTAGGGCTACTTCTGATGGTAGTAAACTGGACAGAGGCTGTTGTGGTGTCCCGGGGAGTATTCAGAGATGATACCTGAGATGTGTGTTGAGTGTCGTCGGCCAAGATTACTGTCGGAGAGGTTGCTGGATTGATTTCCTTCTGATTTGGCAAAGAAATTGTAGTTGTTGCTGCAGATGTTATCTCACCGACTCTGGATGCTGTAAAGACAAAACAAAATCCTCGGTCAATTCTTGTGGATCACCAGAGTCTATTGAAAATGTTGGCAATGGGGATGCATGAATGACCATAGAGTGGACAGACAATGAGGTGAGTGGATATATGGAGTTTGGAAGAGACGAGATAGGTGAAAATTTAGGCAATGGCAGAGTGAGATTCTTTTGCAATTTGAACTGAGGTGAAAATGACAGGTGACAATAAGGATGGCAATGGAGATAATGTTTGATTGTTTACTCATTTTCCAAAAAAAACCTCAGAATTTGTGGGAGAAACGTCGCCAAAAGTAAAACTAACGCTGGACATGGCATCAGTTTTTGGCTTAAATGGATCTAAATGTTTGAGGAGCAGAGGTGGTGAGTAGATTAGCAAAAGGCCGCTGTCCATGGTGCTGATTTGCATTTTCATAAGAAAGCACGTTGATGCTTATGACCGAATGGACGCTCAAAGTTAACAGATGTAGTTTCTGGTGTAAATGCATTTAATTGAAGAGGCTCAAGCTTGCTAGTTTCCCTTTCATATAGTGTGCCAGTGTGCTGTGCCAGGGCTGAAAATAGCATTGCCGCGCTGTCCATCACTGGAAGAGGTAGTCCCTTTTTCCAAAGAAGCAAGAAGAAAATTGTTGTTTTCCTCCCTAAATAAAAATTTGATTTATCACTTCCTCGACTGGTGATTGGTCCCTGAGAGCCAGTTGCAGAGTTTGTCCTCGGTTTGAGAGACGTGGCTATCCAGGAAGAAGGTCGCTTATTAGGATTCTGGACTGTCACAGCTTCTTCGTTTTTGGGGTGGTTCAATGTAGCCTTAAAACTACAGGTAGAAATTGGTATGTCAGTTTTACCTGTTGACCCTTCATTCAACCTTAGTTAATCTAAAGATAACAGCATAAGGGATATTTAGCTGACTCCTTTTCAAATAAAGCAGGTGCTAACGTTGTTGCAGTATTTATGTGAATGCTTTTAGCTGAGTTTTCTCTTTGTCTTTGTAGCCATCTGTACAAGGCAAACCACGGTCATCCTTATCCAGAGAAGCTTTAGCTGAGGTGTGACTAAATCCCTCCCGCCTGGTATTTTTGACATAGAAGAAGACATTATTGTACTTTGAAATGCAAATGTCTTTTTCATTGTTGGCTCTGGGTATAAACTCAAAGGAGAGGTTATTTGATTTTTTTTTTTTTTAATCATAATTTTTTACTGTTGCTGTTGCACTGACCAGATTAGGGGTGACACTATTATTATGTGGCCTCAGCTCTGATAGGGAAAGTAACTTATTCAGGCTGGATGATATAGTTGTGAACTCTGCTCCCTGAATTTCTCCTTGCTTGTAAATCATATTGATAGCGGGAGCTTTAGGGCCACTGTGACCTGCTGCCTTCAGTAAATCACTATGATGAGATGCATACTCCAAGGACCCTGTACTATAATGGATATGTGTAGACTTGCTGATGGCTGGATCAAAAAGAGGGCCTGCATCAGATGCTGTTGCCAGGGTAAAAAATGATTGTGATGTGTTGTGCAATGCTCTTGTTGTTACGTTCAGATCTACAGTGTGTGAACTGAAAGGTGACATAATTGCTTTTCCACGGGTTTGGTGAACAGGAGAGAGCATCTGATTCTGGCTTGTGTTTGACATCTGCTCAGTGACATGACTAGAGAGCAAATGAGATGTAGGCAGGTCTGATGTTAGATTTTGAGATTTGGGGTAAAATCCCTTTTGCCTGTGAATTACAAGTTTGGATTTCGAACAACAGATTCCACATTAAAAGGTACAAGACTTGCTACTTTAGATTCTATCTTATTTGGCTGAGTTTCTGTGACTGTGTTTGCATCAGTGCTCAATTTAGAGCCATTATGTAATTGCTTATGAGTGAGGAACATAGTATTTTGCAGCTCTTTACATGTTACATGTTGTGCTCTTTGAGGTGGCACAAATCCAGCTATCCTCACTGTCAGATCAGCCCTTGACTCGAATATTTGACCTTGAGAAGAGTGTATTTTTGGCTCAGTGGCTGGTGAAAATGAAAAAAGTGCTTGTACAGATGGAGAAGATGCAGCTGGTGATGAAAACGTGGGCACATTACGGTCTCTATCCATCAAAACCAAATGTTGTGGAGCAGGCACAGTTTGAGGCGCTGGTGTGACAAAACCATGAGTTGTGTTTTCTGCCAAACCTGAACTATTAGATGGAGAAGAGACAGTGGATGAAGGCAATTGAATGGTAGGGTCCTGGTCTCGGGTGATGGTGGGGGAGGTTCGACTTTGTGCGATCGGACGTCTCACGGTTCCCGCCATGACGGTGAAGACGGACGAGAAGGCGGGCTGTCCGGAGAAGCTTTCCCCTTTGGACTCAGAAGCACCATCCAAAATCAGGGCGGAGAAAGGCACTGCCCCCACTGCAGACAGACCGGCCAGGGGGTGAGGAGCAGCTGTGACGGGGTCCCCCACAAGAGACGAAGAACCAGAGGCATCATAGGTAGATCTACCTGTTTAAAGGAGAAAGACACAAGAAAATCATGAAACCACTTGGTGCAAAAAAACAATTCCATCAGGTAGTGGGAATAAATAAGCATTAAGTGTCATTTCATGATTGAGAAATCTCTACCAACAGTCAATAAGTGTTGTATGTATGTGAATGTCTAGTTAGAAAAAATTGCATCAGCGTTTGTTGAAATTTCCACAACATTAGTCCATATAGGAGATCCCTATTAAAGGTGCACTGTGTAAATAATCTTAGGTATCTCAATGGAGAGTTACTGATCAGATCAATGGAGAGGCGAGCATGCACATAGTAAGAATTTGTGTTTTTCAAGGCATTTTTGAGCTCTAAAACACCTGTAATTGAATAAATGAAAGGCTATAATATGGAACATTCTATGCAAATAAGTAACATCTTCATGGTTATACACTGCACCTTTAATCCCTATTAATAAAACATATAATTTAAGGGTAAATAATGCTACTCTTAAATAGTTTGTTAATGTAAAACAACAAACAGCAGTTAACAGCAATCCTAGCAACACATCAACTTAAGCGTATTTCTTTTCTGAATGTCTGAATCTTTATTTTGTGATAAAAAAAAAACGGAAAAAATGTGTATTCAGTAAATTATTCTGTCAGCGTAATATTTTCTAAACATAACAGCTCAAGCTATTATAAAACAGCACGGCATCTCGCAAAACAATCATTTACAGGTGACAGGGATTGGCAAGATCAATTTATAATACAATTAATTAATAACACAGTGGGACCAAAAGTGATGGTTGCTGTCAGTTTACAAAGTCAACGCACAACATAGGCAAAGCGTACGTGTGTGTAAATGTGTGTAGGTGTTAACATATGAATGAACAACCACGCAGAAGACGGCAAGGACAGACATTTATGTATCCCACAAGGAGCGAAAAAGACTTCAAAGTGGAACAAACAGAATTATTCAAAGATCGCAGATGGATGTTCAAGAGAGACATAACATTATTTTGCTAAACACGCTCGTTTTTTTAGGTTGAAGTTTTCCACGTCTGTACTTTGCTGAAAATATTGACGTTGGTATTAATGAAAAGTTGAATTTGGCTTAAGACAGCTGATATAAAGTTTTCTTTTGGCCCCGGTACAGATTCATTCTCAGCACATCGTGAGCACGTCCATATAGGAATCCTTTCATCCATTTATACAGCTTTGCAGTCCTGTCACATCACACGCCCACACACTATGTTAACCCAGGAGTCTTTAGACTGTAGGAGGGACTAGAGCAGGGGGGCTTAGTTTGAGGTGGGAACGATGACAAATGTGCCCCAACTGCAAAACAAGATGCGATATGAGGCGGTCGGGGAAATATTACATCATATTTTTCTTGGAGCCACATCACAATTTTGATTTTGACACGGTCCATTTACACTTTGCATTTTTGTAGACGTAAATAATACTTACTAATGAATAAAGTTATCAGTCTCTTCTGAAATGTCCTACTGCACTGTGATTGGTTAAATCCAACTGTCACTGCTTGACTAATCAGAGCTTTTTAAGTAATTAAAAAATAAAATAAATAGAGAGTTAAACGTAGGTGGCTGTTATTCACCAGTTATGCAAACACGACCAATTTGAAAAGTGGGTTGCAAAAAGTTTGAACAGACATAATTGTATTTAAGCGCCTGTACCTGATTTTTTCTATGTACTGAGCAAAATGTGTCTTTTTTAGACTGCTTTAAATCTGTCTGCATCTAATTATAAAGTGTTTCATTGTCCAATAGTCAAAAACTGTACAGTTAACATGCTAAATGTTGCTCTTTACAGTCATGGTAAACTATTTTTCTTGTTTCTGAAAGTTATGAAATGCTGGAAAATGCTTAAGATTGTTTAAAATTAACTAGTTCTGTTCTTCATAGTTTTAAAACCGTAAAAATTCAGACACAGCGCCATAAAATGATAAGCAAATATCGTCCAAGCCTGAATAGAATCAGTGCCGGTACTTACAGGTAGCTTTAGTGCAAACTGTTGCTTTTGTGTTCTTAGGCAAGACACTTCTTTCACCTTACCCAGTGAGGTGTGTATGAGTGATCATTAGTGATTGCAGGGGTCAAGAATGGCACAGATTTGCACACGCTTCAGTCAGTCTACCCCAGGGCAACTGAGGATACACTAGTAATTTGCAGAATGGAATGAATGAATAATGCACAATTTAGAGGAGACTGCTCATATTACCCATAGATACAATTCTGGACTTCATTATTTCCAACAATTAAACTACGGAAATGAGACGATCCCCTACCTTTCAAATTCAGTTACACTCTATACTTTTAAATGCCATCAGATCCCTTGGAGCTGTCAAATTGTCCTTTATAATTAGTTTGGTGTGAGATGAATTGTTGAATTCCATTAACTGACATCATTTTTGAAGTCTGGCTTTTCATACGGCATTTACGAACCCTATTTTAATTCTCTTTCTTCAATGAATCACTAATGTGTGGAAATGTGATTAGTGAAATTGCAATACTCAAATGTGTAATCCACTTTTGAGGAGGTATAAGGACAGAAAAGTAGGGAAAATGTACCTCACTTTGTAAAGAACTGCAAATTCTCCAAGGCATCACTACTAACTGTTTGGACACAGAATTCTAAATGGGATTAAAATAAAAACTAGAACGCAGATTCCACAGAAGTTTCTTTTGTCAATGCAACAAGGTCAACCTGCAAAGAAAGAAACTTCAGTAACTCCCCCTCCTGGTTAGTGTGCAGAGTGAACACGAGTGAAGCAGTATGGGACAGAATCAGTGCCAGTTTAGGTGTGGGACCCTCCTATGGTTAGCCACCTGCTCTGACAGGGATGACATATGGTGGGATTTCATCAGGGATCCATAAAGAACATGATGTACAGGCGTGTGATAGGCAGAGACAAGATGAAGACATCTGTAAGGAGAGAAAGCGTGTGGTTTAAATAAACAATAAAAATGTTTCAGGTTGGATTTATTGTGGAGAATTGTTGTGACATCTAGAGCTGCTTAGTCTGCAGGCCATTAAAAATATGTTATTACCTCTGTTTCACACCACATCAAAGCTTGGTTTGTCACTAAATCACATTAAAGTGCAAAGCTATGTAATGCTTCGTGTATTAGAGCATAATGAAAATTTCAATGTGCAACAGAACTAAATTAAAGTTTAGTTTAATATTCCAATGAGTCTTGGTTTATTGTCACAGAACCATCAGTTTTCATTTCTTTGATATGTCAGTTCTGCCACTGAGTTCTCGTCCTGAGTCTGGTCTCTGAGCTTTAGCAGGAGGCTCAGAAGTTCTACAGACTCTATACCGTAAACTCTTACCCTGGATGCTTCTGTGGGTTTTGTGCGACACAATTATGATGTCACGAACTGGCTCAAGGTTCGGACAAGACGGAGTCCACACATGTTTAAAACGAGTACAAAAATAGAGATTTATTAAAAACAAGGTGCAAAAAGGCTGCAGAGTGGAGAGAAGAGAAGGTCTGGTGCAGGCTCCAGCAGCCTGTGTTTAAAGGTGGAGGGGCCACGCCCACAACCAGGTGCAGATCATGATTAATATTTGAATAATCCTTGTAGAAAACTGATCATTGCTCAAGGTGTAGAGTATACAGTAAGCCCACAACCACAATCAGAATAATCACCAAACAGATGAGTAAATATATAGAGTACTGGAAAGGTCACGCTCACAACATGTTGTAGTCATTTACATAAGTTTTGCAGCCAGTGCCTGGTCTGGTGTAAAGTCTACCTAAGCCGGCTGCTGTATCTGTAAGCCTACAGCTCTCAGACATGATACAAGTCTGCACTTCTCTCAAATTATACACAGCCTCTCCTGGAGCTGTTTTTGTTCTCTTATGTGTGGAAAAAACAGTAAACACATGTAATTCAATAGTGAGGTGGAGAGGGCCCTGCGAGGAAAAGAAAGCAAATTTGAAAAGATTGGTTTGGTCAAGCAAGAACCTTATAAGTCCCCACAATGTTTTGGTTGTTTACAAAAGGCTTGGCACATACGTGACTGCTCCTAGCTGTTGTTGTTGAAATGATGAATTTGTGAGTGTATGGAAAGTTTGAGAAAAGAGCATTTGAAAAACCCTGCATAAATATGTATAAGACGCACTAGAGGGGGAAATAGTGATTGTGCCAAGTGTGCTGCCGAGGTGACAGTGGCTGAGGGGCTGTGCAGAGCCCAGCAGGTCCAGATACACACCAGTGGTCAGAAACAAGCGGCTGGAGCACTTAACCCTGTTAGCACATGCGGTCAAGAGCATGCGCTAAGGAACATGCTCAGTCTGACATTTACTGGTTTTCTATAATGCTAATATTAATATATGCCATTTTTGATGTTGCAACTGGCTGACACACTGTATACAGAATGTGTCTTGCCCTACTGTACTGAGTACTGTGAGCATCTAATTATAAAGCATTTTACTGTCACAGAATCAGGAAGTGTGCACTAGTGTGCATGCTAGTTGTCGTTAGACATATGGTGAGTCCTCACCGGCTTCTGAAAGTTTGTGGTTGTTGTAGAATAAATTGTAGCATCCCAAGAGTTGAAGAGAAGAGGGAAGACACTTGAGTTCTAATACAGGAGAAGTTTTCTGACCATCAGTAGAGGATCCAGGACCCAGAGACATGAACTTTCAAGACATTCTGAAAGTCTTGTCTATTCTAGCGCAGCTCAGTCTGGGTATGCTTCTGTTGTAGGGAGTATTATACCTCTGATGATGCAGGCTAAGATAACAAGGACTGAGCTGGCAATAACAGCCCACAGTACAGCACAGAAATAGATTTTTTCTAACAGTGGTGAAAAATTAGGATGTTCGGAATGCACAAGGTAAAAGAGGAATAATTTTCGACCACTTCAAACTCTTTAAAATTAATTTTTCATGTCCTTAGACAGCAAAAATCTGGTACAGTGCCTTTAAAACATGGGCCAGGATAAAATAGTATCAGATATTCATCAGATACTAAAAATCACTTATCTAACTATTGGCTTTTGTGTGGAGGATGTTATCATATCCAATACTCTTTATTTATACAGCACATTTCATAAACAAACAGTTTCCAAAGTGCTGCACAAATACATACTAAAAGCAACAATAATAATATATAATAATAAAATAAAGACTCATTAAACACAGATTTAAATCATATTAGTCCTAAAACAATAAACCAGTAAAATCAAATAAGAGCAAAGCCATAAGATAGCAATAAATAAATAAAACCATATAAAATACATAAAAATAAATAAAAAAGACACAGAGGACCACACAACTCATGTGGTGTTAAAAGCCAGAGAATAAAAGTGAGTCTTAAGACGAGACTTAAAACACTCGACTGTGGGGGCAGTTCGGACATGGAGGGACAGAGCGTCCAGAGCTTAGGGCCGACCACAGAGAAGGCCCTGTCTCCCCTGGATTTAAGCCTCGTTTTAGGCACCACGAGCTGGAGCTGGACCTCAGACCTCAAAGGTTGGGGGGGGGGGGGTAAATTTGGAGGAGGTCCGAGATGTACTGTGGGGCCATTCAAAGCTTTAAAAACAAACAATAAAATCTTAAAATCAATTCTAAAATCATATCAAATCATATCTCCCATTGGCTTAATTTAATAATGCAAGTTTTTATGGGTGATACCAGAGGAGTCAAACATGCAGTGTCCCTCAGAGCAGTGTTATCCTTGTCATATCAAAGTGACTGAGGAGTTGGCCCTGACCTCAGCTCCATGGCGGCTGCTTCACTCTGTATCGCTCACTACAGTTTCACGGAAATGTCAACACTCAACACACTGAATCAAGAAACACTCTTTTTCATGACAACATACCTCCCTTTACACAGTCATGGCCACTGCTGCTGGTTTATACTCTAGAAAGCTTCACTTTCTATTCTTAGTTTGTCATACTGAAATACATCAATATGTTTTCATGGATAATTATTCAGATTTTGTTTTAAAAGGTAGCAAATCAGTAATGAATGATGCTTCAGATAACGAAACATAGTTAATACTTGTGGTAATTAAATCAATATTCTATATATATAAAACTGATTGTCAAGCATGTTGACGCCACATTTCTGAAATTTGTCCAAATGCTCAATTAATCAATGAGTTAACTGTTTTAAAAAAAGCTAAACTCTTATGTAATCAAGCTGCTTTGTTTGCTTTTGCTGGAGATATTTCAAATTTCTTCTAAAACCTAAATGTGTAGCTGTTTACACACTAAATGTGATGCACAGCGTAGAATCATTTGCATGTCCTGTGATTTTTTTCCCTGCAGACAGTTGATGACTAGAGTGACTGTGAGAGCTTTTAGCTGGCATTTTGGAAGGTGACATTCTCTCCACTCTCATATGGACTATCATATATCACCAGGCGAGGACAGTCCCTGCAGCACAGAAAGCCAATATGAATTGGTTACTGGGCATTATTATGTAAATTTTCTAATGTGCTTTGTGTTATAATATTTTTGGAAGCTAGCCTATAGTGCCATAGAGTGTATTGAACAGATGTCTGTGCAGCTCACTTCTTACACACATAGGTAGAGTATAGTATAGTTTATTCTGAAATGGCTGCTTATCAGTTGTAATGGTTACAGATTGATATGACATACACTGGTATTTCAGGGTATTAATTGTCCTTTCATTAGCAGACAAACCTTGTTGACTCAGAAAGACTGGCTCCAAAACTACTGAACACACCAGTGCTTGTGATTCTATAAAAAAACCGAGAGCCCAGAGGCAGTGCTGATCTATGAACTGTCAAGGTGGAAGCAGGGAGGATTCTGGTGGTCAGCGCAAAAGCAAACTACACTAACTAAGTCACCAGCAGAAAAACCTGAAACTGCTTCAGTGGTCATAAGAGTCAGCTTAGTTTGGAAAACAGTGGAAAAAAGAAAGAAAAGTAGGCTTGAGCACCCCGCTAACATTTACTCATGTAAGAATTCAACTAGTCTTTGCACTTTGCATTAGAAAGCAGCATCTTGACCACCTGATCTTGTCTGATCTCCGAAGCCTGTGTAGGGACTGGGATGTACTGGGATTGGAGACCCCTGAGAATACTCTAGTGCAGCATCTTTACTACTCAGACTGAACGAATACTGCCGCTGTGTCCTTGGGCAAGATAATTCACCCACCAACCCTCCAGTGTTGTGCGGTACTGTAAAGTGAGTCAGAATGTGGTACAATGGATTGAAAATAACCTTTTGGCTACAGTTCAGCATTTATATTATGTAACATTTACTGTCCCAAATATGTTGCCTTTTTTGACCCAGGAGTGTCGTCCCTGAGCCGAACTCTGCAGGTGGAGCATCAGAATAATCCCGGTCCATCACAGCCTCAGCGTGCAGCTAAACTCACCCTCTGTCCCCTGCTTGCTCTGTTAGCACCCCTCCAGGAGACTGCACACACACACACACACACACACACACTGCCAAAAGTTTGATCTAAAGGTCAACTATGTGACAGCAGGTCTGAAGTGGCACAATAAATATAAACACCACAATAATTATACGGGTATAAGGTCAATACACAAGTTCTGTAATGAAGATGATAGCCAGACTAACAACTATTATGCAAAAAAAAAGAAAGACATTTACATAATAAGATAAGATTATAATAAGATAAGAATCGTCTACATAGAAGAAAGTTAAGAATATGTGGTGTTATAAATACATGGTAAAACTGAATACTACGGCATACTATATCAAGTAAGTAACTTCTGCATACAAGGTCACACCTAATGATTATATGACCAAATTAAACTACCGTGGCAATAGAAAGAGGTGGATCTATTTTTATGTGACACTCTTCAAAGACAGTTCCTATACGTTACTTGTCTTTCCAACAAATAGGCTACAACATTTTCTCACCAAACACTTTAAAGTTATTACAATGCCAGAATCCAAGTTAAATTTTATTAAAACAGGAACTAATCTAGATCTTCCATTAATTTGCTAAAGCTATTTGTGCTATTTTACAGAAACCAAAGGCATGATAAAAATGAACTAAATATGGTTTTAAATTATATAAACAAGACAGACTGAATCCGTGCCATTTATTTTACATCAAATAAGTCCTAAGATTATTTGTATTTAAATTAAATCTGAATACTACAGCATACTATATCAAGTAAGTAACTTCTGCATACAAGGTCACACCTAATGATTATATGACCAAATTAAACTACCGTGGCAATAGAAAGAGGTGGATCTATTTTTATGTGCTGCAGTGGAGCTTAACAATTCCTTTGGATCTTTGCCTGGCTTTTCAATGGGAAGATCCACTCGGCTCTTTCAGTATAATAACATGGGAGATTTAAGGTAACAGAAATGGGTTGAGTGTACTCAGCCAGATTACCAAAGGTGTCAAAATCCGCCTGCTATAAGACAAATCAGGGGAGATGTCCTGTCCTGTCTTACATTGAGTTGTGTATTCAGATGCCCCCGCCTTATATATTGGTCACGTGACATACAAAAGCAAAAAGGCTCCTATAAGCAGCCCTCTCCTGCAGATCACATGTCTGGGTTTTTACCTTCTAATTGGGCCCTGAGAGAGACTTCAGACAAAATCAAAGTTCATCTGCCAAGTGTCAGAATATGAACACTCCCGCTCTTTCCAAATGTCTTCTTCAAAACCACTCCAAGTAAAGATTCATAGTCTTTTCATGCCTTCATATGGGTTTGTTAGTAATGTTATTAGTTATAAAAATGTCATATGATCTTATTATCTTCTAAAACAGAGGAGCAAACACGTTTTCCACTACAGTAATTGACATATGTTTACATAAAAGAACTAAATTTGGAGCTATTGCATATTACAGTCTCATATGCCCTTTCGGGTTTAAGACGGGCCTCACAATTAACCTACCTGCTAATTGTTTTCTGCTCTAACGGAGAGTAAAAACCACAATGCCGCGAAACAGAAAAGTGCAGCGTATCACTAGGGTGGATGCAGTACAGAGGAGGTTAGCCCAGGTTTGAGGAGGAGAAGAGGAGGGACAATGAGGGATAACAAGGAGGGATAAGCCTGTTTAAGCCTCCAGGTCTGTGCACAAAGCCACGCTGCACGGAGAGAACCACCAGAATGTCAATAATATGTAATGCCGTCATAAGAAACGCATAATCTGGGTGAAGAGATAAACGCAACTTGTTTATCTCAGATAGAGCTGTATGATATGGGAAACATTCTAATAACGGTAATTACAGTACGCTGATGAAGATGAAGATGGCCAATACAGGGATGTTTTTACATTAAATTTAGTCTAATAAAAGAGAATAACAATGAACAAAAACAATGAATTAAACATTTTAAGACTTAAAGAGGGAGAATTACGCTAAATAGTTGTTGTTTTTTTTTTTGTTTTTTTCCATGTTATAATGTTTTTCCCTCATCAAAAACATGCCTGGAGATGTTTTAGATGTCCTGCACGAGTATTTTAGCTATTTCTCCCGGGTCCTATTCAAATCCTCCTTAAAGATAGCTGTAAGATTCTTTGCCATGCTCAGCTCACAGGCTTACAACATGCTCCCTCCATAAATATACAAAGACACGATATAAATCTGTACACAACAACACCACATAGTGAACGTGATGTGCAGTAGGTTCATTTATGCGATGCACACAGTTCAGTGTTGCCTATAAGATGCTTTTGCAGTAATTTGCAAAGATGTTATAGTCAGGACCATGCATTGTCTCCCTAATTTCTCATGTGCATTATTTATATGGGGAATAACCAATCAGAGAAACACACAATCAAAAAATAAGGGAAAAAATAAGACTACAGAGGTTTGAGAAACAGTGCAAAATTCTGTAAAATCAATGAAACAAAAAAATAAAGAGTATTTAATTTTTAAGATGGTCCAGTACCTGTTTTTTGAGCGTAAAACAAATCTGTTAACATTTATACCTGCGCCGTAATTAAAAAGCTCCTATGAACAGTTGTGCTATATTCAGAAAAGCAGCCGTATTATTTGGCCCTATTAGACGTTACGTAAAAGCGGCTCATCGGCCCAACCTTCACTTCACCAGAACAAATATGGAGGCCACCAGTCACTCTGACACTTTGATGGATGAGCTCCCCGTACGCGTCCACTCAACACCACAACCTCAACCAGTATCACGGCGACTGTCCAATCACGGCCCGCGCGGGGTAATGCTTATGCTAATTAACTCTCTGTATCATTACACTTCAGCTTGAGAACACTTGTGCATTTTCATCATTTACAAGTAATTATACAAAGCAGCTTGAGAAGACTCCAAAACAAACATGATTCATCAAATTAATTAGGAAAGACACTCTTCAAAGACGGTCTGTGCATATTCCTATACGTTACTTGTCTTTCCAGCAAATAGGCTACAACATTTTCTCACCAAACACTTGAAAGTTATTATAATGCAAGAATCCAAGTTCAATTTGATTAAAATAGGAACTGAACTAATCTAGATGTTCCATTCATTCGCTAAAGCTATTTGTGTTATTTTACAGAAACCAAAGGCATGATAAAAATGAACTAAATATGGCTTTAAATTTGAATTCTATAAACAAGACAGACTCAATCCGTGCCATTTATTTTACATCAAATAAGTCCTAAGATTATTTGTATTTAAATGAAATCGGATTAATTGCACAACCCTAAAATAAGTAAAAAAATAAATTCTAATACATTTTATATACTATAGCCAACTAGGCACATAATATGATTTTCTAATACAACAAAGGATGCCCCTCTTGGACCCTTTGATTGGAGTGATTGCAGTGTCTTGCCAAGGGACACAACAATAGCATATGTTTGGGCAAATACAGTAAATAAATGAATCTTTAAAATCTGGTTC
>KN508045.1:667-31121 GCA_000787155.1 Scartelaos histophorus | reverse complement strand
CTGCCACACACTATAGGATAATTTGCGTGATTTAGGCTGCAATTTGCTTCTCCCCAAGTTGAGGGAGACATGACCCGACTTTGTGTCTTTTATGAGATTTTGAGGCCTCTATGCTCCTGTGTGTGTTGTCAGTGTAACTTTGCGCTGCTCTGTTAGATCATAACAGTAAAACATCACCACCAATGCATCAACCAATAAAACGGAGCATCACGGGCCGACAAATTGACAGACACAGAGGTGCAACATACAAACTTGGGTAACAGTGAAAATAATGAGGTGACTTAATTACTCGCCTCTTGTAAAGTTGTGAAGTTAAATGTAAGTTAAACTGCAGCATCTCATCCACATTAACCATAGAATGCAGCTGCAGATTAGCGACAGTGACTCTACTTCCTGTGTACTTTATCATCACCTTCTGTGCATTAAAAATCATGTATCTGAAGTACCGTATTTTTCGGACTATAAGGCGCATCTAAAATCATTACATTTTCACAAAAATCAACAGTGTGCCTTACGTATGACCTTTGGTTGTGTTTACTAACCTTGAACCGATTTTATGTTGTACACATTACGGCTAATAACGTATTACTCGGCGAGTCAGAAGCAGTAATATGTTAGCGACATATAGGGCGACTGGGCAACATACCGGTAGTTCTGCCGTGTACTGTACAAGGACCCAAAATGCAGCTGTTAAGAGACATGCACCATGCAGATTTCAGGTTTTGTATTTTTGTGAACAATGTTAAGAGGATCCGGGCATGTTTGATGCCGAAATCATCCAACTGTTAAACTTGTATTTTTGTGTTAGCTACAACTGAGAGTTATTGTAAATGACCAGAATAAAGTTCGATTTATCCGACACGTGTTTTGTTTCGCTTATTGCGCCTTATAATCCGATGCTCCTTATGTGTCGACAATGACACAACTGACATATTATTTGATACTGCGCTTTATAATCCAGTGCACTTTATAGCCCGAAAAATACGGTATTGCAGTACATCTTACAAATATTACTAACACAGTTTTGTTTTGTATCTAAACTAGAAGTGCAGTTTTTCTGTTTTGTTTTTCATTAAAAAAGGCACACACCACAAACACAAGGAGAATCTTGAAATTTTAAATCTCCAATCACTAAGACTACTGCGGGATTTGGCTGCATACTACAGGCTAAAAGTTGTGAGTGTACCTCTCGTCAGCTGTTTAATGTGTAGAGGAAAACAAGTTGCAGCAGTCTCTGTGCCCAGAGATTTAAAATCTCATAATCTTGTGTCTGGTGCGTGCTTTTTGTTTTTGTTTAAAAATTGTTGAAAACTAAAAAATCCTGTAGTGTGTGGCGGTTTTAGAAAAAGACTCATTACTCAGTGCTCATTCCAAAAACACAATGATCATAAAAACACTTTGACAATATAATGTCATTACTAAACATTTAATCAGAGTGGTTTCATTTATATCACTATGTGGTCTTATATCTGTCCCTCAGGAGACTTGGTAAGTTCTATATTAGTGTACTGGTTTCAAATTAGTTCTGATACAGCTCAAGATCATTCTAAAACTATTCAGAACAGGCTAATTTCTGGTTGATATGATTGATTTAGATTTTTTTTGTATGAATATATTAAATATGTTTAAATTTTGATACTTTTGACAAACCTATTAAGAAATATCTGTTCATCTGTTTTAAGTCCACCTTACAAGTTTCTTTGCTTTCACAAATCAGGTTCAAAATGGCACAATCACCTATTAGTTAGCATGAATTAAGGATTTCTCTAGGGTTTTATTTTGTTTTTGTTTTTTGGCAGTTATTGTTTTTCTCAATATAATCCATACATAAAATAGGCACACTGACATCCTTATAAAGTTAAGGTGAAAAAAGTCGTGATAGTATGGAACTTTCTGTTTGTATAAAGTCGGCTGCATTTTTCTATGGCAATAGAAAGTTAAAACCATACTTTGGAACATTCTCCATAGAGATTATATTTTATTTCAATGGAAACAAGCAGAATGTCAGCCTGCTCACAGTATGGATGCATGTATTTCTATATTTGTCAATGCAATAAACGCATCCAAAATTTAAAAAAATAGCTTTTATTTTTGTCTATTTTGGGGCAAAAGGTTACATACTAAGGCTGTAATTTAACAAAGTAAAGTGAAGTAGTGAGTCTGGAGAATACTGTCTGTCTGTAAACAACTTTTGCTTGACGTGTGTTTTCTTTGAATATATTTGCCTCTTGGTTTTAAAACTATTGAAGAAAAATATCCTGATGCAACTTGCAAAACCTGTCAGCCCGGCGTATTCAGCCAAATCCAAATGTGTCACCACGGTGACACATTGTTGTAGTCATCCTCTTCAACACATGGCGCCATCATCTGTCCATGTTGTGTACTTGTATTTGGTTGTATTATATTTTCTTGAACCATGTTGAGTGTGCATGTTCTGGGCTCATGGGGGCCCGCTGCTGCCTGTGCCGTGTCCCTCTGGGTCCTGCCTGTCATGGCACTAATCATGGCTTCTGTGTGCAGTCTTTGGGCTAAATTCTCTAATGGAGATAATAACAGAGGCCGGCCAGGGGAGCGGAGAAGGTGGGTCCTGCCCTTTTGTTCAAGTGAGCTGCATGTCTCCCCAGACCAGTTCACCACACCTCCAGCATCTGTCGTGCTCATTTCAATCACTGTGTTTGGAGCATTGTCTCATCACCACTGCTCATAGTGACTATGTCTGCTTCTGCTAACTTCATCTGATGAGTGGGGCATAGAGCAACAACAAAAAATCTTCATTTAAAGTGGGACTAAACACCACGTCTGCCCACAACCACACTCTAAATAGAGCGGCTAACTTGGGCAGTACCTGGAGGACTAAAGGAGTAAGTGAGGAGGGTGGAGGTATAAAGAATAATGCGATTGGTTTAACAGGTATCAAACCTCACCCCTACAGCCAGATGTTTGTAATCAGAAAGGACTAGCTTTAACCAGGACAGTCCTGTGTGATGTCACATAGTACTTGAAAACACAGTGGCCACTGGAGACACACACAGAATTTTTTTTACCATTTTTGACCACAAATGTCCAAACATTTAGCTGATACTAAAGTAAAAAGGACCCTATACTATTTGAACACCATGTATGCAGTTTAGTCACAAAACAACAACAAAAACAAGATTAAATGTTTTGTTCCACTTAAACCCTGCAAAAAAAAATTATGTTAAGATGGATAAAACATTCCTTGAAAAGTTGACCACTGCAATATGCAAACAATTTATGCAATTTGATTTGTACTGGCCAATTTCTTACACTTAATAGTTTCATGTATAATGTATTCACAAATCATACAACATATCTTTGTATCATTAAGTATCTACATACATTTCACTGTGATTGTCTAAACCCACATGTCACTCATCTGCCAATCAAAATGACCAAGGCTCACCAGGCTGACTAGGAAAAGGCAGTGAGCATTGTCCACCCCAACTTCACCTTATTTGTTTGTGGAAGTGCTAGTCTTCATTGTGTAGAACAGTTTATAAATATAAAAGTAAAAAAATCATAGACCAGTTTTTTGTAGGTTGAGCTTATAGTCACACCCATCCCACACCCACAGATAATGATCATTCAGTTCCCAACAAAGAACAGACTACAAAGATTATTTAAGATTATTTTTCAGTCTGTCTTTTAAACATGAACAAATTGTAGATGTTAAACAACCCAGCATAAATGGTAAATGTTAACTCAAGATAAAAAAGATGCAAATAAAAATGTATTTATTTATTTTTGGTGAAGGTGTCTTGTTTTTTTTAATGACCGCACTGTGAACTCTTCTGGTGTGACGTCACTGACAAAATTGTCTCCTGTGTTTGTGTGGATGTGTAGCAGATGTATGTGGGACTGTCCTGTATACTGCTCCGGTTTAATAATAGACAGCCTGACCATGCAGCGCAGAGTCACCTTCTCCTCTACACTACTGTAATATGTGTACACTTAAGAGGAGTAGTGTAGCTTTTCTGTTCTGCTTTGTGCTGATTTTTGGTTTAGACGAGGAATATCTGGATTTATCAATTTTCAGGTGACCTCTAAACAGACTAAACCTTAGAAAACAAAAAAAATACTTGAAAATAAGAAAATGTGATTTAATAGTGGATATATTTGACATTGAAGAATTGAAGAATTTTTATTTTTATTTTCATTCATGGTGTTAATTTGTGACATTGCAGTTTGCAGTGAATATGTGACATCCCTAACTCCTAACAAAAGCTGTTGTGCATAGTGAGCAGTTGCTTTCTCACCAAATCGTATTAAACCTCATTAATGCTGCTCCTGTTTCAGGTGCCCGTGCGCCTCGGGCTCTAGTGGACCAGAAGTCGTCAGTGATCAAGCACAGCCCCACTGTGAAGAGAGAGTCCCCCTCCCCTCAGGGTCGAGTCAATAACAACAGGTAAGCTGCCACCTGGGCTCAAAAGGAACTGTGTTTAATGTGCCAGTGCAAAAAGTGAAGTTGACTGGATAAGCAGTGAAAAATAAGTCAACAAACTTCTATCTAATACCAATCAAAGGCATATAAAGGATTAAAAACATTTTTTTGATTAGAGATTGATCTTTGGATTTAGTTAAAAAATTAAGTTGTCTGGCTAGGTAGTGAAAAATGCATTTTGTTTAATAGGTGGTTTGTTCACCTGTCTTATGTAATTTGCATCATTTTTAAAGGGACTATAACCATGAGTGAAGAACACATTAGCTGTGCCCAATTTGTCCTTTGATTGTGATATGACATAGACATGTCACATCTGTCTGGGATAGTTTGATGTAGTTGCCACATGTGCACATTAATCTTTACCCACTTAAGCCTTGGTTCCACTGGTTTGCATTGGATGGAGATTAGTATGAGCTGCAAGTGTCTTCGCTGTCTAAAGTGAACCTTACTGCTGAAGCAGATGATTCGCAGTCAGGCAAAACAAGACTGCAAAAAGCAGATAAAAAACATAAAATGATACATTTTCACCACTGAATTCACACTAAATTGATCTTGTCACAAACTGCTGTATTTTCAGTTTCAGTTATTGTAACTTAAATGTTAAGTCGGCAGTTAACAGCTATTTCCTGTTTATGGATGCATGCCACTTGCATAAAGATCAAATATATTATATTTCCAGTGCATAAATCATCTAACATGAGCCAAACCCAATGAATTACATAAAGAGATGCTTAAATGTGGCTCTAAGGGACAGAGAAATAAAATCAGTGCAGAAAAAGCTGATAAATTTAAAGATGTTTTGCGCTTATGCTAGCTTTACTTGGAATTACAAAACAGGTTTTTTATTTATTAAGAAAATATGAGTTATGTTTGGGTGATGTCAGTGTCTCACAGAGCACAGAGCTGCTCATGGACCTGGAGCTGTGCCTGCAGCATGGAAACACATCTTGACTGGAGGGATCCCACCAAACGAACCCACTCCAAGAGACCACTGTGGCAGTGGAAAAGAGGGTTTAGTGTTGTATTTCCACTCTTGAGTGGACCATGACAGAGATTCTTCTGTCTGGAATTGAGTCAGACAGTTGTTTCCTATGATTCTTGGCAGCAATGTTGACTGGATGAAAACAAGTGACCCTGTTAATAGCCTCTATTGTTTTTACTCAACTAAACACTTTCTAAAATGCATAGGGTATGTCTTTCAGTCATTTTTTTCAACTCTCTGCATTAACAATATGTAGGATCATATAATCATATGTCCTTTAAAAAGGACAGTACTTGAGACTGTGGTATTCTTTCCTATATTAATTAACAGTAATGAAAATGGCAGTATCTGCAATTATTAAAGTAGCTTTGACTGGAACCTCTGAAATGTTTTTTTTTTCTTTTTACATACCCAACTAATACAAATGCTGATAATTCAATGTTATTTTCTATGCCTGGTGCAGTGAGAACCAGCAGTTCCTGAAGGAGGTGGTGCAGAGTGTGCTGGATGGCCAGGGAGTGGGCTGGCTCAACATGAAGAAAGTGCGCCGCCTACTGGAGAACGAACAGCTGCGCGTCTTTGTGCTGAGCAAACTAAACAGGGCTGTCCAATCAGAAGAGGATGCCAGACAGGAGATCATACGAGATGTGGTGAGAATCAAAAGCAGTGGGTAACAAGGATGAGATTCAAATAAGCTCAAGTTACATTTTGAGCAGTCAAAGCTTGTGATGTGGTTCACACACTGCTAAAATCATTTTAAAGTTGTTTATCATCGCTTAACTGAAAATCTGTTCTAAACGTTGTGTTTGTGAGAATTTGATTGTAAATTAGACGCAGTACTGATTTGGGTAAAAAAAATCTACCAGCTGCCTGTAATAACATATCATGGTACTCACTTTCTACTCATATTATTCCTGCTTTTAAAACAGCAATGCAGTTGATCTGTGGAATACTATGAAAACAATCTAGAGTGTTTTTGTTTTTGTCTGTAATAGGAGGTGAACAGAAAGGTGTACAAGGGCATGCTGGACATTTTAAAGTGCACTGTGTCCAGTCTGGAGCACTCTTATACCAATGCCGGCCTGGGAGGGATGGCCAGTGTCTTTAGTCTGCTGGAGATCGCACGCACACACTATCAGACCAAAGGTACTCTCTTCTAATGCAGCTCTCCCGGGATATGTACAACATCTCTTTTTGTTTATATTGTCAACACTTGTGCATCATTTAACAGCAATGACTCTGCCACTAACACTGTACTGCGCTTCAAGTCGCACGCCAGACATTTGCTCTAGTGAAACTCAAAGCCACTGGGAGTTGTATGTCTAACCCTTTCCGTCCTTGCTTTAACTAACCTCTTCATTTCTCTGTTTTGTAATGCTGACAAACTCTGTGTCTGGCTTCCTAACTGTGGTAACTCGCTAGACCCCGAAAAGCGAAACAAGCGAAGCCCCACAGACAGTTCTAGCAGCCCAGGGAGCAAAGAGAGCCCGTCGGGTCGCATGGAGGCTGCCCGACCCCCGGCCCTCCTGAACGTGCCCCACCTGCAGCTGCCCCACCACACCCCGGGCAGGGGCGCACGCCACTTTGACACTCGCAGCCTCAACGAGGAGAACTTTATTGCATCCATTGGTGTGTACACCGCTCTAGCCCAGTGGCATGTGCTCTGTGAGACCCCTCTCCCATCCAAAAGGCTTGTCAGAAACAGTCCATCCCCTCCTCTGCACTAGACTAACTCTTATCAGTGCCAATATTCTGCACTCTCACCTTACATTCATTTGCTGGATGCTGTGTGTATTTCAAAGTAGTTGATGTAAGGGATACCAACCTAGTATAATAAAAAGATGGCTGACAATCAGTTTGGGCTCAAAGAATAAAAGTAAAGTTTATGAACTGTCATCAACAAAACTGTGTTTCTAACATAACACTCTCCAGTTCAAAATGGTGGAAGTGCAGTAGAAGGGCAGTAGGATTCTTATGAAAAATGACTTGAATAAAAAAGGCTCAAATAGATTTTCATATAACACAATATAATTTAGCATGTTATTAATGGGTAAACAATTTGTGCTATTGTAAAATTTAAACTTGCAATTATGGACATACTCATTTATAAGTTACTACAAAGCCTTTCCTGCTGTCACTCTGTACCAGCTTTGCATCTGTAGTAAATAATACAACAAGCCTTAAGAGTGTGTAATATTGGCCTGTTGCAGCTTGGACAGAGTCCTTGTGTTCTCCTCTAACATGTACCCATATGCCCCCTGTGGACGTGTGTTGTGCCCGCTGCCTTGTACTTGCATGTGTATGTCTCAGACGTGTTAAATCTGCAGTAGTGGACAAGGGAGGCCTGAGGCCAGTGTGTGCTGTGTGCCTTTACTGCAGGTTTGTGCCAGGCCTGCTCTAGTCATATGGCAGCTCCCTTTGCTCTGAGCATGGAAGGTGGAAGCTTCTCTCCCTGGTATACAGGCCCAGTAAAGACCCATCCTTTTCTTAGTGCTTTGATTGTAAATTCAGTCACCAAAAATCAGAGCCATTTTGTTTTGGTTTGCTCTGGGTCTGTATACAGAGGACACTCCAAGTACGCCACCCTGACTCCACCCTGCACCCTTCTCTCCCTTTAGAGATTGCACCTTCAATTCTACAGAATGCTGTGAGACTTGCATCCTAGCTTCTGCAACTGCTCCATCTCACCCACGGCGGGCTGGTCGGCCTTTCAAAGCCATCCCATGCTGTTTTCTGAACCATCTCCTCCTCCGAGCTACTGCTGTGCAGAGCCACACACATGTCATTTTCCACCCTGTGTGACTCTGCAGGGCTTTGGAGAGTGTGGCTGGGTTCTACTCTTACCTTAGAAGCTTGTTTACATGCAGATGTTTTTGTAATCCACATGGAGCTCAACAATGCCCGCCCACCTCTGCTTTCAGCATTGACTTTCTGAGCAATTTGGATTTCAGTGGAAAGGCGCACTAGTTGTGGGGTCACTAATGGCCATAACATTTTTAATTGCCAAAATGCTTTAAATGTTTGTCTTCTATTTCTAACCAGAGGGTGAACATTATGGCTGTAACTACGATTCTATGAATCTCATGTGATTGCCAAATTCTCTGCAGGGAATCATTCAGTGCTTAAAGCGGGATTCTTTGAACCATAGTTGCATTTGTAACTGTTGTTTTATAGTTTTATTCAATAAAATATGTCTTTGGTCATAAGTCACTCCAGAGCTGATTAGCCTTAAACATTTAAACTTTTTTTCAAAGTCTATGGGAAAAATAACTGCAATTTTGGAAGCAGAAGTGCCCGTCCACTGTTGTGGTCCATCGAATCTCAGCCACAGAGAGACATATGAACCATCCCTCCTCCTCAGTAACAGTTTCTCAATGCTTAGTTTGTTTTGTTTGGTTTAAATGCTCACCCACCATACATGCCTTTTCAACCAGCTCTCTGACTCTCTCTCTGTCTTTCTCTCCTTGCTTGCAATGCATCTTGGGTAGAATTGTGGAGCAAGCACCAGGATAAGCAAAAAGCTATGGAAAAACCACAGAGTAAGAGACTTTGCACACACCAAGAAAGTAAAAATTTGGGGTGTATCTTTTGCTATCTCTCCACCCCGTTTTTTACTTCAACATTTTTGCTCTTTCTCAACATATTCATTAGGTTTTGAATCCTAAACACACTTTCTATTGAAGTATACTGAAGCTGATAAGTATTCTTTGTTGGAACATGTGGTCCTGTACAGATTCACTATATGCTACTTGAACTTTTTTTGACACAGTGTTGGACTAACTCACTCGCTATGGCTTTTTTTCTTTTTTTTTCTTTACATATTGCTATAAACCACCAAATTTAAAAACTGGTACCCTTTCTTCCATTTTTTTCCTCTTTGAAGAGACTTGGTCAAGGTTACAAAGATGTTGGTGCCCTGTTTTCTGGGAGTTGTTTGCATTATAATGGAGAAAGCGAGCGTCTCCTACTTGATAATGAAATCCTATTGAATGGCATTAACACTAGTTCTCCGTGCTCCTGACTGAGTTTGTGTGCATGCCTAACTGCCTGTGTGCTGTCGTCCTGTGTTCTCTGGTGTTACCCGGGCCACACGCAGCCTTGACTCAGACGTATCACGCTCCTGCTCAGTTTCATTTGTAACTCCTCGATTTGATGGCACTTATAACCGCACTCTCTGCTTGCCCCTGTGTCACTATGTCTGGTTTTCAAATGGTTTATGTATTCTTGAAACTATCTGACGCAAATCTGTTCTTCTGTCAGCATTCTATTGATGGTAATCTGGCTTAGCTTGAAAACTCCAGCATCAGATGTGTTCTTTATACTGTAGTGCAGTGCTGTGTAGCAACTCCGTAAGGTAAGCTACGGTGCAGTTGGTACAAAACACAGTCTAATTAACGTGTGTGCCCCCAGGGTCTGAGGGAGGCAAGCAGCAGCGCCCCCTGGTGGCAGATGCAGAGGAGAAGAAATCCCAGATGAGTTCTGATAGTGGGCTCAGTGTCATGTCTGGATCTCAGGTTTGTCCTTCAAACATATTCTTTGTTTATCTGTTTGATATACTATGTGTTTTAGAGAGGAAAAAGTGCCTCTCAAACAGCATTGGCCCAAAGGAAGATTAATAGTCTTATTGTTTCTGATTCATTTGATAATGAGTTATGTTCAAATTGAGATTCACTTATTCTGTTTAATCCAGCAGTCTGCTCAAACACTTTTCTCCACACACTCCTCCTATTGGTTAGCCTCTTTGCTATAAGAGAATCACAGGAGGACCTTTTGAAGTACATCAGTGAATGTAATCTAGACTCTTAAAAATGTAATATGAACTTGAGCATATTGCCCAGCCCTGCTCTCTTTTAAAAATACAGCAGAAATAAATATTTGCACGTTTCCTCTTGCAGAAGAGTGACAGTGAGTCAGTGACCAGCTCCGAGCCTCCTATCCTGACCAGGAGCACGAGCCAGGACTCTGAGGCCAGCACAGTGGTAGGGCACAGCCAACTCACTCTGTGTCTGCTCCCCCTGCAAACTCATGTGTGTAACACTGGAGAGCTCCCCTCTGAAATGTGTGTGTGTTGTACAGATTAGTAACAGCTCTGGAGAGACTTTGGGGGCAGACAGTGACCTGAGCAGCACAGCAGGAGATGGGCTGGGCAGGACTGCGGCTCATCTCACCCAGTCTAGAGGCACACTCTCAGACAGTGAGATCGAGACCAACCCCGCCACAAGCGCCGTCTTTGTGAGTGAACCTCTCTGTGCACACACCCTCTTTATGAAATATTTAAAGTGCATAAGACAACTTTTCTACAATGTTTTTCTATTTTTTACCTTGTTTCAAAGGATCAGACATGAGCTTTTTCCGCGGATTCGCAGAATTCTGCGTTTTTTTTATGAATCTGGTGGTTCCTGAGATTCATGCAAATCTGTAATAAAATTTGTGGGAGGGGCTCTTAACCACAGCCCGGACCCAAGCTAAAGCAGCTGAAGAAATTAAGCCTGTTTTGACCAAGAAGAATTTGCATCAAAGCCACGTGCATTTGTCACAAGCTCCCGAGATATTCCTTATGAGCCAATTGGCTAGGTTCATACCTTCCGAGGCTTTGACGACGAAGGGAAATCGGCCAATCAGAATTCACAGCGCGAGAAATCCTCGCCGTATCGATCAATAGCAAGAGGATACCAAGTTTAGGGATTTGGAATTCTTTCTGGTATGAGTGGACCATACAATGTAGGATACTGCCCAGATAGCAAAAAGTATTCGCGGCGGATCCGCAACGAAGGGAGCCGAAGATTCGTCGCATATCCGATGGAGTCCACTTGCACATCGCGCCGGATCCGCTCCTGATCCGCCGCACCTTCGCCGTGGATCCGCTAATTGATAGTTACACATCTAACAAATGTTGTGTTAAAAGTGCATTTACAGTGCGGATCTAAGATGATTTAGCAGCAGATCCGCTGTGTGCCCTGGGGTTTGGGTTAGCGACAGTCAGAAAGTGAAAACAGAACAAATACGCAGCGGATCCACAAAGCGGACTGACTGAATAGATCTACATGTATTTAAATTGACAGTCTGCTGAACAATGCAGTAGTGAATATCAAAATGCAGGTCTTAATGATCATGCGCAATAAAAATGACTGATTATACATGTATGACCATATAATGCATCTTGTCGCCCTAAATGCCTTGCTATAAATCCTCTATGTAATCCCAAAATTAAACTTAATATTTTGCCCAGATTGCACCACAGAGCACCTAAAATCCAACAATTTTCCAAATCCAAAAACCCCCGGCTTATTAGTTGTTAGGTCCCACGATATATGTTCAGTGATTTTTTTTTCAAGTCAGGCTCATGTCTGAAGGATAGTACCTGTGGGGTTATATTTATGTTTACATCAGGCTCATGCCAGGTGAAAAGTTAAAGATCCGACTCTGGAATCCCTCTATGGCATCACTAATGCAAACACACATCCAAAAGTGCAGGGACAAGTTACAGGTTTTGATATGTATTTTTTACTTGTCACATAATACTCTTGTGTAAATTAGACAAGCAAGGGTGAGGTAGTTGACAGGAAATAGTTTTGAAGTCCCACGATTTATGAAATACCTACTAGCCCCGTGTTTGTAAATGTGTGTGTTTTACCACAGGGGAGGACCCACACACTGAAGCCAGGGGCTCGAGATCACCTGTCTGCTATGGGAAAGGGCCCCCCACAGCCCCTGGAGGACATCAGTATGAGAATCTATCTGTGTG
This sequence comes from Scartelaos histophorus, assembly GCA_000787155.1. Classification (NCBI taxonomy): domain Eukaryota; kingdom Metazoa; phylum Chordata; class Actinopteri; order Gobiiformes; family Gobiidae; genus Scartelaos; species Scartelaos histophorus. The sequence goes on along the minus strand of KN508045.1, from coordinate 18,932 downwards.
AGGGGCTGCTGGGTATGTGTGCAGCCATCTCCAAACCACTACTTTAATCTGTTGTACTTATACAATACTGAGCTCATCATGTGGAGGGTGGAGGATCTGAAAGACAGAAGTGACATTTTAGTTAAAGGGGAAAACAATCCTTAGGACTGAGGCAATATAATTATGAATGTCACGTATTCATTCATTAGTGTGTGTGTTTACGTAATGCTCAAGATGCTAGCTAAGACTAAGTCAGACAACATTGTCAGCAATAGTTAAAATGGTCAACAATAGTTAAAAATTAATTTCTTAATATCACTGCAGTATTGTGTTTTGGCAGTTTTAATAAACTACTTTTGACTGTATATTTTACCCCAAGGGTCACTTTCATCCTTTAGCTTCTCTGCCCTGGTTATAACTGCGATCTTGAACTATTCTATTCTGCTCAACTGTAATCTTCTTCTCCTATAACTCTGTGTAATACTGTCTCTGTGTCATGTGTCATTAACCTGGGCATGGTGTGTTGTTCTCTTGTTGTGTTGTTCTATTATTGTACCGGTGTCTGTATTTGTCCCTGTGTTGTTGGCTGTTGTGACTAAACCCTGTGGCCCTGCTGACCTAACCCTCTGTCTCCACTGCTCCTGCGGGACCCGCTTCAGGTCGTGATAAGAGCTCCGTTTGGGATCAACTGGAGGATGCTGCCATGGAAACCTTTTCTCTAAGTAGGGCTAATCTCTTTGCCCTTTTCCTGTGTGTGAGTGTGTCGTACTGAGGCTGTTGTGGTGCTATGTGGGTCTGTGTCAGAGCATCTTACACTCTTCACTGGGCTCTTTTAGCCTTTGCCTCTGCTATTAACCTCATAAACTAACATTTCTATAGCTAGAGCTTCTGTAAGAGAACTATTCATTTGGGAAAAGGACAAATAATTGTATTTGGACAATTATGCCAAATGACAAACAAGACCATAATCTAATTTATAAAATTATGTTTATTATATTTTTATGCATTTGCAAAAAAAAAGGTTTTTTAAAAACAAGCGAGACATTACTCCTGTAATAACATTACACTGCTTCTGATATTAGACATATTAAAACGGCTAGATGATTGCTCAAAAATGTATGAAAATTTTTGAATAAGTATCTTTGGTATTAGAATAGTCAAGTTTTTGGTCACATCAGGAGCTAAAGTGTGGCTGGTATGCAGGTAAAGAGCGCTCCACCCTGTGGGACCAGATGCAGTTCTGGGAGGATGCCTTCCTGGACGCAGTCATGCTGGAGCGGGAGGGCATGGGAATGGACCAGGGCCCGCACGAGATGATTGAGAGGTACAACTTTTTAACTGCACTGAGCAATAACAAAATACACTTCTCTTTTTGAAAACATAATTAGAACACATTATTTTTTGCCATTAAATGTAATATATTTGTACAAAATATAATTCATCTTTTTGCCTCAACTGGTAAAAATAGGAAGTGGACAAAGTATCACTTTATTACTGTGGTTTACATCATCTTTGTATCTTACTATGCTCCTGAATAGAAGAGAATGATGATTTATTACCAGTCCAGTTGAAATAGTTGAAGTGTGTGTGCTGCGTTCACAGGTACCTGTCTCTGGGAGAACATGAGCGCAAACGTCTGGAGGATGATGAGGACCGACTCCTGGCCACTCTGTTGCACAACATGATTGCATACATGCTCATGCTCAAAGTACATGTGCCTCTGCTTTAAGGTCATCAGGTTTTTGTACTCCTCTTCACATCTTTACCCCCTGTGTCTGTGTGTGTGTGTGTGTGTGTCTGTGTCTGTGTGTGTGTGTGCGTGTGTAGGTGAACAAAAATGACATCAGGAAGAAGGTGAGGCGCTTAATGGGCAAGTCCCACATCGGCCTCACATACAGCCAAGAGATCAACGAGATACTGGACAAACTGGGCCAAATGGTACATCCACATTTATATGCACTGATAACATGTGTATTAATCTGTCTGTGATCATTGTAATGTGTGCGTTTGTAGAATGGCCGTGAGCTGTCCATCAGGCCCTGTGGAAGCCGACATATCAAAAAGCAAACCTTTGTGGTTCATGCTGGCACTGACAACAAAGGAGATATTTTTTTCATGGAGGTAGGTATCTGTTTACAAAGAAACTATTCTGTACTGCAGTCACATGACATTAATCAATAAAATAGAACATTTCAGGTGTCTATAATGGTGCTGTTCATTATTTTAACCCTTGATAAACCTTTGGTTTGCCTGTCACTCTCTCTGCTTGGCCATTTCTTTCTGAAATGATCAAAGTGGTCCTTGTTCTATGTTGTGATAACATGTGCAGGACACACCCTCTTCACTCTTCCTCACACCTGTTGTGTGTTGTCAGGTGTGTGATGACTGCATCGTCCTGCGCAGTAACATTGGCACGGTGTATGAGCGCTGGTGGTACGAGAAGCTCATCAACATGACCTACTGCCCCAAGACCAAGGTCCTGTGTCTGTGGAGACGTAACGGCCAGGAGACACAGCTCAACAAGTTCTACACCAAAAAGGTGCTCTGTGCTGCTCACTCCACTGGTGAGCTCATGGAGGACAGAATTGCTCACCTAATTATGTTTGTGTCTAGTGTCGGGAGCTCTACTACTGCGTCAAAGACAGTATGGAGAGAGCCGCCGCCAGACAGCAGAGCATCAAACCAGGTTTGCCCCACTCCTCTCCTCTTATATATGTGTATTGGTGTTAAATTATTTGATGACTTTGAGTTTACGTTCACATTTTCTTAGTAATTTACATCAAAAGGAGACTGCTTTCTGCATCTAACTGTAAAGCATTTTCATCTGTGAAAAGGACATGAAAAGATTAATGCACTATTAGCATGCTAGTTACTAGAGGACCCAACTGAAAAAAAGTGTAACTCATCATGGTGAGTCATTGGAATATGTTAGGATATTCAGAAATAGGTTTGTCCTACTGAAAATCTTTTACAATGAACCATTTCTGTTTTCACACATTTTTTAACTGTAAAATCCCTTTTAAGTCACTAGAAAGCACGCTTACTTTGGTTGGTCTTTCTGTTGTCCAGGCCCTGAGCTGGGAGGAGAGTTCCCAGTGCAGGACATGAAGACTGGGGAGGGCGGGCTGCTGCAGGTCACTCTGGAGGGAATCAACCTTAAGTTTATGCACAGTCAGGTAAGACCCTTCCCCCCTCCACTGTGGCATGAGCACCCATCTCTCCTGTGTCACCCGACCACCTCCATCGTGTCAACCCTCCCATGCCCCCCACACCCACGACCAGAAATCTCCCTCTAAACCAGGGCGGTCACCACAGCAGTTTAGAGGAACATTTCCCCTTTAGCTTTGCTTCTTTAACCCGTCTTTTGAGTTGGTGTGCGTCTGCGTGCATGCTCCCCCCACACACATGCTGTCTGTGGACATCTGTGGTGCTCTCGTGTCTCTTCTGTGTGGGAGGACGTGGAGCTGGGTGTGTGCTGCCTGCAGTGGTAAGATCGAAACCTTGAGCTAAGACTTTTCATTAATAATTGGCTTCTCATAGCAACTTTGACTCAAGTTTGGACCCGTCAACATGGCCATGCGTTGTCCTCACATCTGCATAGTTTAGTTCTTGAGCTTGTGATATGAATATGCAACAGCAGGAGAGCGACACAGTCATGTTTCAGTTTGTTAGAATTGTGTTTACTCACCAGGGTTTATCTTGCATTTGGTCTATACTTATGCTTATTGCATTTCACTTTTGTGGTACATGGAGACTTGTGCACTAGACTTGATACAGGTTCATAATATTATATAATCAGCCATGCCAGTTTTGACCCATTTCATTTAAACAAAACCACAGTAGTATGCATTGCTAGATGTGTTAATTTGGTTAATTGTTTATGACATTTTATACTATACTGTCTGTTTTCTCTATGTTCTTGGAAGGAAGTGTAGATGTGCATGTTACACTCAAATTCTGTGTAAAATCAGGTGTTGATGAAATACCAGGGAACGACAGTGGATGTTTGAAGTTGCTGTCCTCCTAAATACAGTGTAGTGAGGTAGCTCTATCAGCCAAGCATAGTGGTAGCCTAATGTAGATGGCTATTTTCCCTTGAGGAATGATGGTTGGCTACACAGATTGCTTAGCACAGCGTACAATTAGCCTAGTGTAATGCTTCGAAGTTAGCATAGCATAGTGTTGTTTGACTCCACAGATGGCCTAGTGTAGTGCCTCAAAGTTAGCACTGTATTTGGCGTAGCTCCTGGCCTGTCTGCGTGCAGTACTGGGGCCTGCACTGGCTGCTGGAGGAGGAGGAGGCATGGAGGTTAGCCCTCAGGACTGGGGGATATGCTGCTTTCAAAAGCTGTTGGGTCACTGAAATCAGATTCAGACAACACTCATTCCATGCCTGCAGCAAATAGGCTGGAATGCATCAATTTACCTTTAGCACAAGACAAGTTCTGACGCTTGCAAGCCTGTACAAAGTGTTCTGAACAGACCTTTAAGTCATTTGCAGTAAATCGGGGTGTTATTGTACTTCTGTAATCTGGTTCTGTTTTAAAGAGCTTCACCTGCCTCTCAAAGTATGTCACACTGGAGCTAAACTAGGAATATGTGGAGTTAGTGTTGGTGCTGGTCCAAGTATATTGCCTCAGGACACAGCAGAATGGACTGGTCTGAGAAGAGACTGAACCATCAACCTTCTGATGGATGGGGAAACATTCTTCCTAATGTAAAGCTTTGCACAAAATGAACAAACAGGTGGAGTGGAATAGACTCTCATCAGCTGAAGCAGGCTCACACTGTTTGGCATTGGATCATATTTAAACATTGTTTACATGGAACCTGACAGGCTAAACATTGAGTTACAAATACAAATGTTCCGCAGATGAGCCTCACCTTCAGAGAGAACGGTCCCACATGTCCTTGAAAGCAGCATCACTTCCTGGTCTTTTCTGGCGCTGGATTCTCATTGGTCAGGCAGCTGTTTGTGGTCTGAAGCTCAGGTGCTTTGAGCGCCCTCTGGAGTGTTTTTGCTCTTGTGTCCGATAATAATCCAAACCATTTCTCTCCCATGCTTTCTCCCCCTGCAAGGAGCGGAAGGTACCCACCTCTGCTGTGTTTGCTTTTAGCTCTCACATCTACTTTGCTCTTTTGGTTTCTCTCTGTTTGGTTACTTTTGATTTCTTCCTTCTCTTTCATTTCCACATGATTTCTTTGTATGATTTCTTTAGTTTGAGTTGTAGCTGTATGCACACTTGTTTTTTTTTTTTCTTTTTTCCATTCTAAACTAGTAACTCCATGTATGCATCATATGGGCCCTAATGCACCGTACAGCTAAAGGACACTGCACTATGTCCCCTCCCTGAGTATTCATGTAGCTCCAGTCCCATTGTCCTCATGTAGTACCGCCCATGTGTATGCCCATGGAAGCCTGTCTCCTCCTCTTCTGTTAGCTGCTTAGAGCTTGCATTTCACGTCAAGTGCTTTGATTTCCCTTTCCAACTCAGAGCTCAACACTTACTGCAGGTTAATTTGTTAAGATGAACTGTTTTCTTTCATCGCTGTTGTTGAGTTAATAATGTTGTGTCCTGTTTTTGTTTGTTTTTTGTTTGTTTTTAGGTTTTCATAGAGCTGAGTCACATTAAAAAGTGCAATACAGTGAAGGGAGTCTTTGTCCTGGAGGAATTTGGTAATTACAACCATCTATTGATTCTAGGCCTGTACTCGGCACAGCAGTAACTCAGCTAAAGAGCCAGGGACCAGGGCATCAGGGCTACTGGGTCAGGAGGGCTTAATATACTGAGGTCTAGTCACAAAGTGTGAGGGACATGATAAACTACTGATGAACTGAGACACAACGAGTACTTAGAGTGAGTATAAAGTTTTCAGATTTACAGAGTGCAGAGGTGGGTAGAGGAGTTCAATCAGAGTGGTGCTCTCTGACATAGAACAAGGTGAGGAACAAGAAACTGAAATGTTTCAATGATTTTCTCATGTCGACATTAACCGTGTGTTGTTCTACTCGTAGGAAGAGGTTTTCCTCTGTGTTCCTACTGGAGTAGTGATATAAACATGTTTAAATGGTGTTTTCACTTGAGTATTCTTGAGCACTACCCACCTCTGTGTTCACGGTTCCACAGTGACCACCCCTGGTTCCACAAGTACATTTCATTTGTTTTTCCTATGAAAAATAAAATAGGTTGAAAGCTTGCTCAGGGCTAATCAGACATGTGATAATCACCACTAGACATTTTATGTCAAATCTATGTCTGAAACTGTATGGTTATTCAAAATGAATGTTATTCAAACATTTTGCATAATCTTGTGTTTTAAATGTGCTTTTTTTTTAGCCTCTGCGATGCCTTCGAACTCTTATTATCTGAATTTTTCCAAACATCTATGGGAAAAATTAAAGGAAAATGTACTGCAGATCAGAGTGTGTGCTCACTGTTGAGCTGCATAGGGAGTGTGCACAGTCGGCCCATTTCCAGTTATCTAGTCCATGTCCAGGTCTGCGTGAAGTCCATATATTCATTTGACTTATTGGCTTACACAACTTTCTTTTGTTGTATTTTGTATACTCATTTGGGAAACTTGAAACTTATCCTAAAATGTTGTATTTTTGGAATGATTTTTTAAAAATCATTTTATCATTTTTAAATTCTTGGGGAATATCTTTTTACATTCTGAATCTCTCGAAGGAAGTCCCACTAAAGAATCGAGACCAGCAGTTGGTCAGGCTTTAATTTCCTCAATGCAAGCTCAGGTCAGAAGAGTAGGTGTATAGGTGGTGTAGTAGTAGTAGTAGTAGTAGTTGTAGCAGTAGCAGTGGTAGTGGTCGGCTGGGTTACTGCTGCGTCTCTGTGCTGCTTTTTGTAATGTTGCCCTCATCTTTGCCACTATGAAAACCTTCATTCTCCAGCAGGTAAAGTGTCGCCACCTTTCTTCTTCTCCTCCCTCTGTCCGTGCACACTCACCCCTCCATCACCATCACCTTTACTTTGTCCCCCCTCCACCCTCTCGCTTTCTCTCTCTCCACTCAATCATCTGCTCTTACAAAAAAGCCCAGATGCTGCGGTCAGTGGGGTGGCCATTCTGTGTGTCCTGTGCTGCCCCCTGGCCCGCTGCTCATCTGGGCTTTGGGTTCACGGTTACTAATGAAAAGTCACTGATGGTGCTAGCAGTGGTAGCTCAAAGGGCCTAAGTGTGCCTTCCGGATGAAAGGATGTGCTCTGATGCCTCAGTGGATGTGTGTGTGTGATGGAAACATTAGTGTCTGATGTCCTAATGGAGAGAGGAATGTTTGTGTGCAGTGTTAGTGGGACAGGGGAGTGGACGTGTCTCACTGCTCTTGTGTCTATGTCCCTCTTGTGCTAACCCTGTGACTCACCCGTGTTTCTGCTGCCTTTGAATTCTCTGTTCTGTCTCTTGCACCAAATAGTTCCTGAAACTAAAGAAGTGGTGATCCACAAGTACAAGACGCCCATGGTGAGTACTCCTGCAGGCTTCACTCCAGCAGTGACTGGAGTCGGGACACTTCAGTTGTGTTTAAAGTGTGATTAGCCAAGATGCCTGAACATAAGTGGATCAAATTTCCCACAGTGGAGTGAGTAGATTATTAAGATTTGTTTAAAATTCACATTTCCAAGAATTGGCCAAATTGGCTGTGTTAGACAGTGTCTGGCTAGCTCACTATTATCAACACTGGGCACCAGTTCTGTCTCTAAAGGGATTTTCCCTAAGTTGTACTAAAATGAATTCCGTAAAGAAATAAAAATTACACATTGGATGTTGAGCTTCATGTGGATGTCACTGACAACAATGCTTGACCAGAGGACACTTCTGTGTTTTTGAAGTTCAGTCATTTTGTTTAGATGCTAATTCTGGAGCCTAATAGATATCTAGATATGATTTAAAATCTCAGCACACCTGAGAAACTGCTTGTGCTTTGAAGTGTTAGATGCAGGGAAATATTAGACATATTACTATATGTGCCCCTTCAGTAGAGCAGCGCAATGACACAAAATATCCCTTTGAAACACCTCGTGGTCTGTGATATAGTTTTGGTCGTCTGTTAAAAGGTAAAATGTCCTGATGCCGAGTAAAGGGCCATGACTGCACCTGAATAAAGCGAAAGTGTGTTTTTGTGTGGACTAAACCTGCTGTTATCCACAGGCCCATCAGATCTGCTACTCTGTCCTCTGTCTATTCTCCTACGTGGCTGCTGTGAAGGGGAAGGAGGCAGAGGGCAAACCCAAGATGCTGTCCCCGAGGCCCCTGCCCAGCTAGTGTCCCCCTGTCCCCCCTGCCCCCCCGTGTCCTGTGTGTGAGCTGGACGTGCCTCTGGACACAGACTCTGACAATCTGTTAAAGCACATCTGTCCCAGGTCTGTGTGGTGTGGACCTGCGCTGTGACATGTATAGACTTCCACCTTCTCTTCTGATCACAGGCTTCCAATCAGCGTCCTGCAAATGGAAACTCATGCTTTTCACCGTGGATAGAATCCATTACATCCAGTTCTTATGGGATAGTCATTCTTTTTACACTACTTCAGTGCAGATACTCTAGAATTGAGTAATACTGGGATTGTTGAAAAATGTATTTGAGGGGGAAAAAATTAACAAAAACACTGTCAGAATGGGGTGATGTGAATATGTAAAAATAAGCAAAATGCATTTAAATCTGAACAACTGCATTAGGCAGATCTTGGTACACATAAAAACACAAAAGGATAGATATTGGGGTCCTGGAGCCTTGTATGAACCTATATGTTGCCTGCTGTTTAAACGGAGTAACTCTTGTGTCTTGGTCAGGGCCATGTGGTGTGTGCAGGTCCCACGCACCGACCCCTGACCCCTCCCTCTTGTGCTCGTGTGCTCCTCTGTACAGTCCACGTCCCTCCTGAGCCCCGCTTCGTTGGGGCGTTCCACAGCACGGCATGTTCACGCTCCGTTAGCTGTGTGCACTATTCTGTGAGTGTTGTGTGTCCCTGCTCCACTCAACTGGCTCATTACTGTTAACCTGTGTGTGCTCTGTTCTACTGCATGTAACTATGACAAAGACTAATAAATATTATATATATATTTCTATATATAGTATTTATTGAATTGAATATATTAACTGTACATTTCTGTGATAAATAGTTGATTTGCTAGATGTGCAATATGAAGGTAGTTCGCCATGCCAGAGTGGCTTTAACAGGGTGAACACTGTACCAGATGTGTGTGTAAATAGACGGGTGAATATGATGATGTCATTGTGAACTACACAAAATGGGGTCAGTTTATGAGAATGGTGCAGCTCACTTTAGGTTCTGACGCCTCTCTTCACTACATTCCTAAACATGGACCAACGGATCTCTCCAGTGGACAGAGCTACTTATACGACACTCACAAACACACTGAATGACTTTTCTTTTTTAAGTTGCACGTTATTATGTTAGCTGTTTGAGTACATTAAAATATAGTCTGATTTTAGTGGCTTTACATGTGTATTCTGCTGTGTCGAACCGTCATCTTGCAGTAGCCAGCAGAAGGCGCACACACAAACAATCCAAGCATCGACCAAGAATCTCAAATGTGATTCTACAAAAATCAGTCAATTCATTTTTCTTTTAAATCATTTTCTCAGAGCATTGAATCGAGCACAAGTGTAAGAAGCCTTCCTCTGCTGCGTTCTGGCTGTAGATTGGAGTTTGCACCATTCTCTGTGGGGGCTGTGGCCATTTTGTGTGTAGTACCGAGTGTGAGTTTACCTTTGGGGTTGTTCTTGTCGTCCTGTGATGCTCCAGAGCGCGGGTCTGACTGTACATTCAGCAATATAGGTACTGCAGCTGTATCAATGGAAGATGGTTTATTTTTGACCTGCTTGTACTTTAGTCATTTAACTGTGCACAGAATTCCACCAATCAGAAATGAACGAGCCACAGTACGCTCGACATTTTTCAAGGTGGAACTGTCCTTGTGAAAGCCAACTGCTGGAATCAATAAAACAAGATGTCAGGTGTAAGTATTCCATGTTTGAGGAGATATTTATAGAACATGTACAGCTTTGGGAACAGAATAAAAGTTGGCCCAAATCAAGCCTGGGTTCTTTGATTTATTAAGCATACAACATGCATTCATACATAGACCTGCTCATTATGGCTCCATTCATTAAAAAGGTGCATATATTTACATTTACTATTGCGCAGGATTACCCAGGGACCTTGGTATTTTTAACCCCATTTGTCATCTTGAGTCGGTCATGCCTGATTTTTAAGTAAAAATGTTTTTAGTAATTGGCTCTGCACAGCGTCGCCTGGGTGGCTCCGGTCACTAATGCATTTAAAGTTACTGCTTCTGTTCCTGTTCTAAACATCACACAGTGGCTTGTGATTATCAATCAATCACAAGGTACTAGTCCTGTGCGTTTCAAATGTCTTCTGTTTGGACACTGCCACTATGTAAAAGTTTAGTCTCATCATCAAAGCGGCAGTCAAAGTGCTTATTTACAATTAAGTCATTACATTTTACACTTAAGACATTTTACACTTACTGACAAACAAGAGGCATTTCCTCATCAGGCACAAAGTCACATTTGAGATCCCATTCCCTACCTTTTAGTAATAGTGAAAAAATAAATATATTTTACAAATCTTCATTTTACATAAAATAATTACATTGTCTAAAGTCAATACAATAATCAGTACTCTGACAGTATTGATTATAGTCAATATTCTGGCATCTGATCTTATTAAAAGATTTTAAATTTGGACAAATCTGTTTTGCCGCTGAATGTGAAGGCTTTAAACCTGAGATGGCACTGCGTGCCATGCCTTGTCCCCCTGCAGGTGGTGGCGCAGGATTCTGAGGCGGGACATGACCTCGTCCCAGTCCAGGTAACAGCCCTCCAGGAAGCGTGGGCGCCCGGGGAAACTCTCGAACGCTGTGCGGGCGTGCAGCAGGCGCCAATTATCAAAGGTCAAGATGTCTCCTGCAATTAGCACAAAACAATCCATTCTGATCTCATGCTCACTGTGCAGGGGATGAGCAGTGGACTACAATCAAACCAAGACTTTTTCAGAAATATCCTGTCTCATTCTGCATTATTTGTCTAGCCAGCCTGTGACTATAATGTGACTTGAAAGGGACTTGTTCAATAGATGAGATGATTTTTACTGTTTTAGCTCCAGTTAAGGTAGTTCTTTTTGGTCAAATTGTATTAAAATAAACCTCAGATAAAAGTCTAATAAAGCATCGGACAGAGCAGTGCCCACAGTTAGCATCACATCCCCAGGGAATTTTGCTGACATCAGTATCATATTTATGCATTTACTTTTTTAAGTTTGTCAGTTCACATTTCAGTCTCACTGTGAACTCTTCTGGTCACATTTGAAATGTGAACTTTGAACTGAATCCAGTGAAACATAAATTTAAAACTGAATCACAATGCTTGGCATAACTCTTTGCCAAATTGCTCAGCTAAAACTTGTGAGATGGAGTATTCTCACAGCATTCTCTAAAGGCCGCTCTGAAGCGGCCCTGAAGCGGCTCTGAAGCGGCCCTGAAGCGGCCCTGAAGAGGCCCTGAAGCGGCCCTGAAGCGGCCCTGAAGCGGCCCTGAAGCCTGCTGGTAGAGGGCGGCTGTAGCAGACACCTGATGGGATTTGGTGCACATGCAGGTGACTTTGGCTTGGGTTGTCATGGTGACCCAGGTGGAGAGGACACTGTCAGACTGCTGCAGGTGTTTGTCATGCAGTGTGCTGCTCAAGGGCATATCCTCAAAAGACTTTACTGTTAGTTGTCTCTACATTCAAATGTATGCAGATCTAAGTATCCTTTATTCTATTCGGATATATATCACATATCGGCCTTTTAAGAACTGTATAGAGATCCTGCACGTGATGTCAGGGCTCTGCCCTGATCCATTCTCAGCAGACTAGCAAACCAGAAAAGTGCACAGAGCTATAATCAACAGAGAAATGTATTGGATCCTGGTTGAAGCTGACAGACAGGTGGACAGCTGCTAGGTGGATCTGAGCTGCGATCATGAGAATGTGCTGTGGACTTCAGGTCTGGGTGGGTTGCTCCAGTTCTCTGTGCTCGAGGACTGCGGCTGCTCCCGGGGAGAGCGCTTCACAGCCCCAAACACCTAACACCACTCCTGCTCCAGCTCATCTGAGCCCGGTCTGAACCAGAGCTCTCGCATTCGCTGCTCAGATCCAGTGGACGGAGTCTCCGGATCCTCTGACCAACAGAAGAGGACGACACAAGACCAAGGACTGGACCCACACTATGGAGCTCTGTGTCTTTACTGCTGTGGCTGTTCCCCGAACTCAGTGCTTCTGCTCCGGGTTAATGTGTGGTGAGTTGTATACAAACTTATACGTACAGTATAGTCCAGGTTCAGTCCTGGTTCAGTCCTGGTTTAGTCCAGGGTGTCGACAATGACATGGAACCGATTGAAATACGTCTAGACTCTTGTAAGCCTTCAAACACAATCCAGTGTGCTGAGAGGATAAGTTGATTAAGTAGTCGTAAATGTCTGGATATTGTAAATCCGGCAGTGCAGCATATTGGTTTAGTGGTGTAAACAGACCATCTATAATAATGTAATATGGGTCTGAAATATTGAACCTGTTTAATATCGACTCGTACTTTAATTTGTTGCTTGTGTCCAAGTAAGAAGTGTGGTCTGTGTGCTGAAACTCCATGTTACTTGAATGCAGCTACCGGCCAGGACTGTCAATATGGCAGCCAAAACAAACCTGTCACATGACTGCAGGGCCTCTATAGCCTCTTACTTTTAAAAAAAATATAGTAATAATAAAATCACAACAAGCCACGGAGCTTGTCAAAGCCTGATCTCATCAGATCTCAGAAGCTCAACAGTACTTGGGTGGGAGACCACTGAGAAAATGAGGTGCCAGTGGCAAAACACTTCACCCGTATAGATTAGTATGCATGTGGTGTGTGACTGAGCGTTGGTGAGGTTCAGGGGCACTGGCAGTCTGCCTCAGGGCAGCTGTGGCTACAATAGTATCTTACCACCACTGAGTGTGAAGAAAACTCTGAAGTGCTTTGGGTTTCTTGAAAGGTGCAATGGAAATCCAACAATTCCAACTGAACTGTGATGCCAGAGCTTTAACCTGCAGATACATGTAAGTGTTCCTCATTCTCAGTATTCTCAGTTTATGGACAGGCCTCATGTGAAAGCTCAAAACCTCCAAAATTCACTATCTAAGCTGCAAAGGCTGCACTAGCACTGGTTCAGGACTGGCTGCAGGTGCTGGGGTTTAGGTAGAGACCATCCAGACCTTTTAGATTTAAACTGAATTTCAGCAATGAAGCTAGCAACCCAAATGATGCTCATTCTGCCTCCTGATTGGATAACTGGGGGAGTGTAGAGGTAGGAGGTGCACAGACCTGGTTCCATCCTGAGCGTCACCATGTTGTCTTCTCTGTTCATCATGTCCTCCAGGGCCCTCAGCGCTCTGTAGAAGGGCTGCACCTGCTCCAGACGCAGGTCCAGCACTGAGTCTCGAGTGGCGTTGTTCAGGTTGATCCTGGTCACCGTGCCCTCAGGGTTCACACTGTGGTCACACGAGTGTTAGCATGCAGCACAGTGCAGTAGAAGGTACTGCACTAATTTAACATATAGACTGAAAAGGGGGGAAATTAGGCACAAAACAAACAAAGCAAAAGAGAAATTGTAAAACTGGATTTTGAATGTTTTACATTTTGAAATTATAGCCCAAAGCTGGTGCCAGTGACATTTAGCTGACGTCCCAGGTGCTATGTCATGCAGATATTAGAATTTATTGTAAAAAGAAAAAACAAAACAAAACTGAAACAAAACTACTGCCAAAAACCAGTAGAGGGCAGCATTGCATCAGTAATAGCCTCAGTGAATGGTACTGTGCTGGTGTCAGAGGAAAGCAGGAAGGCTGTAAAAGGCCCTAGAACCTCAGAAATAAAACTGGACATAAAGCAGTACTAAAGTAAAAGTACAGACGGAGAACTCACTGGATGATGCGGTGCTTGGCCTGCAGTCTGAAGGGGCAGAAGTCCGAGCCTATGTCAGTGAAGTCTACGGAGAGAGTGGAGAGGCTGTGGAAAGCCTCTGGGTCCTCTGCTTTCAGCTTCTCTGCAATGTGGAAACCGTCCACTAGGAGGTTCTCCCCCCCACGCGCCGCCTGGCTGATGCAGTGCAGGAACTGGACCTGTACAAACCACCACACAGAACAGCTCATACAGTTAGATTCATTCTATTGTATGTTCAAATGGCACGTTTTCTTATTTGTATCATGTTATGGATGTCATATTCTGAAATAAATGGCCCAATATTAGGTTATTTTCTGATCTATGGAGTTTTGCTTTGTTTCATTCACATCCTTCATATTTAGGCTCTAGAGTATTTCTGCCATATTCGCTATAAAAAACACAGTACATATTTGCAGTACATAATATTGGCCATCCTTAGTTGTAGTGCAGTACTCACTCCTGGAGGGTGGTGGAGGGCGGGGTAGTCCGTGTGGAAGCTGCATTTATCGGCGGTGTATGCCACGTTGTTGGCCATGGGCTTGTCCTGGACCTTAAACGTGTGTCTGGGGAAAACACAAACAATACATCACAAAACGCTATAACGAAGTGACTATCTTGGTTTGGTTTCTGTTTACTTTGCCTACATTTAATCCCTATAATTTTGTGTCCAAACAGTCACTGCGTTTACATGCGCAGAGAACTCAGAGTTAAACAACCAAATGCAGATCGTGTTTGTCCAGGCAGAACTGCAGAGGTGCGAGGCATTCAGGTGCTTGTAGTAAGTTAGCATTAGCATTATTGTCCACCTGGGGAAATGAAGGAAGCCCATCTTGATCCCGAATGTTAGTCAGGAGTACCTTGCCGGAGTATGTTTTAGTCGGGCTGTGCAATTAATCACGTTTCTAACTGAGATTTCAACTATTCACTTAACAAACTGTTACCTTTGCCTCAGAATGATATGTGCGCTTGTTCTGCCCCTAAAAACCTGAAGCAAAACCACTTTTCTAATCAACACCCTACTTAAAGATATTACGCAAAATATACTCTTGCAAGCTTTAAGCCATGTTTGTATGTTTTTACTTCATCGGAAACATACCTCAAGTGGTGTTTGGTTTCATTCACACATGTTCCACCTTGTGATGTCATGGAGCAGTTTTTGAGCAGCATTTGAAGAGTTAACAGTTACCCTTTGGGTTCAGTAGAGATTTGCAGTTTCAGGTTTGAAAAGATCCAAATATTCTAGTGAAGGTGAATGGACATCACAAGGTGGAAGAGTGTTGTTTTTTGAGAGAAGAATTCAGCCAAAATATGCAGAGTTAAACAAACGAATGAAACAAAACAGAACTCCAGATGTGTTTGTGATGAGGAAGCAACATTCTAACATAGATCAGAAAACACCACAATATGTGTCCTTTCAACACAAATATACAAATAAAATAAAATTATATATATATAAGGTCTCTGCAGCTTACTTTTAACTTTCATGATTCCATCGTGAGCCCAATAACTGTGATAAATGGTGTAAATGCTCTGATAAAGTGGACGTCCCTCACAGTCTTACCCGTAGAAAGTGAGGCGCAGGTAGCCGATGCGCTCTGCCAGTCGGGCCACTTGTCCGGGCTCCTGTGGCGCCCCCTGCAGGAGGACCACGCCGATGCGCGTCAGGGCCAGGAGCCAGGCCAGAGCCGCGTGGTCGTCCTGCAGAACCTCATCGAAGTGAGCAGTGGGTACCCGCAGTGAGGAGCCCCAGTGCACACGCTCTGCAACACAAGGACAGGACCTTTCACTGCTCTGTTCACAAGAGTCACTCCACTGTGCAGTGATGCTTCAGGTTTAAGAAACTAAAATCATAAAGGAAATGGTTTTGTGCAGCTATTCTTCATTAAAGAGAGGGCGCTACACTTCTATGGCATATGAACACACACTGAAATCACCTTGTTACTTATTGTTTTGAAAATGCTGTAGCCACATAAAATATGTAATTAGTTTTAGTTTAGTCTTTGCCCCCCTCCCCGTGCTCCCCGGGTCTCCACTCCCCCTTCAGAGCGCTATCTCAGCACAATCAGTGTACATTCTACTCATGAAAATACTGCACATTGCATCGTTTTGTATCCTCCTTTTGTATATTTATAGAAATTCTTAAGCATGGATGTGGGCTGAGCTTTGAGTGAAACAAATGTATGAGTGTATGAGTCAAGGTCTGTTTTCCATAAGGAAACACATAACATGATTAGAAGCCCAAAGCCAGATATTTCTTGGATGTGTTTTGTCTTAACACACAGGGAGTGTGTTAAACAAAACCAGACATCTCCTTATAGACAAGCAGGTGTCATATGCAAGTCAGGTCTGTGAAGAGGCAAGCACTTCACTTAAAGCAGGTTTGTACATATTTTCAGCAATTTGTGACAAGTTCTGCAGTAGGGCTTTAAAATAGCTTCATAATATCCAATTACATTCATTTCATGACTTCATCCATATATTTAATAAAAAACATAATAAAAACCATTGCATAAATATTTTCCACCAAATCCCAGAAAATCCCAGAGTTTGCCCTAAAGCCTGAGCCTTTGACAGTGCACAGTGCAGATTAATAGTTTGCGGAGAAGGCTCCACAGGTCTTTGACAGAGCGATGGAAAAAGACAAATCCCGCTCCCGCTGGCTCTGCACCCGACACGCTTTTGCATACCACCTCCAACAGCAGCTGCTAACAACATTACCATGAGGCTGCGCTGTTAGCATGCTGCTGCACATGCTCACATGTGTGCACAGGAGAAGTGAAAACAGCTAGCATTTCTTAAACAGCATGGAGCTAACAGTCTGAAAGAGAGGGAGACACAATGGGGAGCTCAGGCATGCATTATTCACACACACTTAGGATCAGAACAGAGACGTGAGAGGATTTCACTTTGATACAATACACACTGTGGGAATCCAAATGTAGGCCAGTGTGAGGAGGCGTCTCTGACAGGATCATTAGGACACCCATTATGTCAAACTCTCTGAGGACTACAAAAGTATTCAGCAATGAAGAAAAACAATCAAATTACAGGGTCTGTGACTGCGTGCTCAGGGTTAGTCCTGAGGTAGGCTAAAACTATAGCTGCTTATTAACAACAGTCAAGTTTAGCATTGAAATGATCCGTTTATTCCCTAAAGGCCAGTCGAAGTGATTCACAGTAGTCATTATTCATTCACTCCACACTCAGGGGTGCTAAGCTTCTTCCAGCTGCCCTGGGGTAGACTGATGGAAACACAGGCCAATCCAGCTAGCACCAATCACTCACACACCACAGAATACTAGACAACGTGGGTGAGGTGTCTTGCCTAAGGACATCAGTATGCACTGGTCTGAACTGGGATTTAACAGCAAACTTAAAGTTGGTGGATGATGAACCAAACAAGCACTGAGCCACAGCCACCCAAGAGTAAACAGTCCAATCATTACCATGATGTTATGGAGATTAGTAGAGCTAAACTACTTCATCTTTGGAGAACATGGCCTGAATGTGCACAATTCAGACGTGTGAAAGAAACCAACACAAGTCCACACGTTTCCTGTGTGTGAAGTTCTGACCTGGCATCAGAGAGAAGCACGAGCAGCAGACAACACTGTAAAAGGCATTGAAAGTTGGAGCTGTGAGGGGCCCATGGTTCTCTCACACACACACACACACACACACACACACACACACACACGCACGCACGCACGCACGCACGCGCACACACATACACATACACATACACACACACAGGAACATGTAAGATGTGTTGTGGCCCTTGGCCCCTCTGCTCCTCTGTCTGAGCTCGTGAAAGAGAAGCTCTCTCATGCACACATGTGACGCTCTGGTTTCCGCTCTGACAGACCACAGCTGCAGCCTGAAGATAGACAACACTGCTTTGACCATCCATACCTCTGCATCTCTGAGGGAACAACGCACAGAATCAGCTAGAAAAAACATAATCCAATCCACTTACAGTTATAGAGTACAATAAAGAATAGAAAACTACAAGATTTTCAAAAAAGAAAATGGGAATTGTACTTTTACTTGAATAATCAGGAAGTGCACGTCTTCAGAGTGACTAGTGACTACTTCTGACCATAAAAATCAGGTTCAGAGCCTTTGTGTATTGTGCATAATACTGAAAGAGTTACAATGCAAGTCCCTGTTTCAATAAGCAATAATAAGACATTTCTGGTCTGTTTAAATTAGTAGTAGACAGCAGAACTTGAACTTGAGGGTATATGATGATCCCTCCTCTCTCCTTCTCTTTC
>KN508043.1:0-15188 GCA_000787155.1 Scartelaos histophorus | reverse complement strand
ACACACACACACACACACACACACACACACACACACACACACACACACACACACACACAAGAAATCACCTCACATGTCCGATTCCTCCACATTCCTGTTTGAGTCCCATTTGACCTGCTATGGTCCTCAGTACATGCACAAGTCTCTCAAACTGTCTGGTCTTTCCGGTTGGAATAAAGCATGTAGAGATGTGGAGCCAGGCCTCTGCAACAAAGCACAACAACAACAACACAAGTTGTTGAGTTGCTCAGTGGCCAGTAGAGTGCAGTAAAGGTGACCTCAGGCATGCTTCAAACAGCACAAGTTAGCTACTGCTACAAACATGAGTGTAGATTTTACTAGGGCAGGTACTGCTTGCCTTGATTGCCAGACCACACGCCACTGGAATAACATATGGGTTTGCTTGGTTTAAACCAAGATTAAACTATAATCTATTGGGCAAGAACAATTAGATAAACTGTGTACCAAACAAGGTTTTAACTTTGAAACTTATCCACACTGAATTCACTGTTAAAGCAAGTCAATTTAACGATCTGATTATCTTTACAAGCTCTTAAGGGAAAAGAACAGTTCAAATCAAAGTTTACTTTCACACTCACGTCCTGCCTTTGATTTGTCCTCCTCAGGGGAACGTCACCTTCCAGTGCTCTGTGCCCCAGCTGGGCGCCTGCACCTTTCTGAGCTCCAGTAGCAGCTTCTTGTCTCTCCCATCACCCACGACAACTGCTCCTCCGGGGGGTTTTTCAGTGCGTTTCCACTTTAGGACGTGGAACGCAGATGGGCTGCTCCTATCTGTGCCGCTGAGTCCGGACCCCCAAAGACTGGACTTGCGCCTCAGTGACTCTCGACTACTTTTGACCTTGCAGACCCCCGCCAGGCAGAAGTCAGAAGTGTTCACTGGTGAGTACACTCCACTTGCTCATTGACACTTGTAGACTTTAATAATGCATGCTGATACTCACATATTCCATCGATGAGTGCTGCTAATGGTATACCATCAAATATTTATTGCCTATAAATAGTTTTATTTTATGCATTGTAATTGACATTCAGAGGATCATTACTGATTATGTGTGAACTGTGCTGTAAGGTTAACCTGAGTGCAGCACTTTTCTCAAATGGAGTCAGAATTTTTAAGGTGTTGCAATTGAGAGATATTGGATTTTGTTTTGTCCCTGTCATCTTCAGTTGGAAATATGATATTAGGTGAAAATGTTTAGATGCACTTATAATGATTAAACTATGGACATTTGATGTCTGATTTTGACTCATTTGAAGAGAAAGAATTGATAGTTATGAAACTTTAGATATTTTTCTGTGTCTGGATTTTAATTAAAGCTTCATCAAAACGTGTAAAATTGACACCCACATGTAACAGGATATCACAGGAATAACAGTCTCAGAGGTAATCATTCAAAACACCACAAGTTGTGACATGCCAGATTTATTCATTTTAACCCTCTTGTTAATTTGATTACTTTGTTTTTAGCTTCCTTCCTAGGAAGTTCTCCTGCAGAGGATTCTCACGATTTAATGAGCAAAACTGCTCTAGAAAAACAAGCTGTCATAATCCTGAATCAGAATATTATATTTTATACATAAAGAACATTTACTTTTGAACTCAAATCTAGCTTGCTGTTATTGTTTAATGTAATGCAGGTTATAATGTCAGATGTAATTAAATAAAGACTTTGTAACTAAAATGTATGAGACTTTAAATCAGGCATTAATAATATAATTACCCAGTTTACTATATTGATTCACTGCAAAAATATCTGAAATAACTAGAATCAGAGTTGAGCGATTCTGACAGGACAGAAATGAACATTTCCAGAGTATCTTTAGATCTGTGTAATGTCCACATTGACTAGGCCCATAGACGACTACAGAAACTCCCTGGACTACTGAGGGATACATATAACACCACATGGTAATAAAAAGAAAGTACTAGGATTTAAGGTTGAACATTATATTCTACTGTTTAAAGAATGTGTGTTTTAATTGTATTGAGCATCAAGCATATTTCTTAGTACTGAAGTCAAGTTAAAATTTCATTGAATTTGTATTGTGACAGCGTAAGTCCACAGACACATAAATGGCTGTAATCTAGGATTATTTAAATGTAAAACCTCTCCAGACAGCAACAGTACACACAGTGTCTGATGTAAATTTCCCAAAGGCAACAGACTGGAAAAGACGAGACACATGTTTTATTTTGTAACTTGTGGGAGATTTACATACAATACTTGTGGGGTTTTTAAAAGCAAATTAGGCATCTTGATTTGACAAGTTTGGACAGAGGCGAGGGAAACATGACCTTTAGAAGACAAGGATCTCCAAACGCCGCCTGGCAGTTGTCCCTAGAGGCTTCCGTAGTTATTCCATGAAACAGTCAATGGTCTGTATAAAAAAATGCCTTTGGCACTAACATCCTTCTGGGATAAAAGAGCTCGCTGTAAGCGACAGGCATCAGCACAGTCTGAGCAAGAATCTCAAGTTTTCCCTGGAGCTTTAGAAAAATCTTTTTTTTAGGTGAAAAATGTCCAGCGTGTGGAGTCTGGGAGCTACAGCCTGGCCTCATTTAGATGCTAATTTAGTCTGCGCACAAGTGTGGCTCAGGTTTTTTATCATGCCGTTGTCCTCTTGATAGCTGCGAGGTTAGTTGTCAGCGTTGATTAAAAAGAAATGCCTTTTGGCTCAGATGAATTGAGCTTCCAGACTTTATTGTTTTAGGCCTCCTTCAGAATTGTGCAGAAGAAGATGACTTTAAACAATTTGTAACCAAACCCATGGAAACTCTGTTGTACTCCATTGTGATTATCAGGAGATGATTGGACAGTCAGAATTGGCTTCAAAGTAAGTGGTATGATGACATTTAGCAGTAACAGTCATTGGAGGAAAAAAAGTTGTCATAAAAATTCATAACACGCATTTGCATCTCTGCCCATTATGCGTCATTATGACTTTATTTGTATGTGTGAAGATAAAAAAACAGACAGGCCACAGGTTAAGTGCTCAAATACGTGCCGCACATCTCAAATGGAAATGAGACTATACATCATTTCGTGACACAGAAAGGAAAACATTAATTATATCTGTGGAGTACACTGCACCTTATTCAAATGGTCGCGTTCTGAAAGGCCTCTACCATTTATTTAGTTTCATACAGGGATTTATGCCTGTGAATGAAGCAATTAATAAGCTGTTGACAAGAGAAGTGAGAACAAGTGAGTGCAAAGTTGTGCTCATCTATACTGCAAATATGTTTAGAAGTGGTTTAAATGGAAAACACTACAGGGTCCAATACATAAGCCAGTAAAAGCTTTAGATCTTCACAAACACAGGAGCTGCACACACAATCTAAATTAACTGTCAATATGCAACGTATACAAATTACTTAAATGTCTGAATTTTTAATAATTCTATAACTCAAGTCAGTAAGTAAAGTGCAGGGGATTCTTGTATTGGCATTTCTATTTCATTTTACTTTGATGTTTAAGTGCCCATTTGATTGTTTGCAAATCTAATACTAATTTCAATGTTTTATTTAATTATATATTTTGTGTCTTTCATAGGTCACACTCTGAACGACGGGCTGTGGCACTCTGTGCGGTTGGACTCCAAAAACCTGCAGGTCACCTTATCACTAGACAAGGAGCCCCCCTCCACTGTGGAATTATGGGAAAAACTGGAAGTCAAAGGAAACTTCTATTTTGGAGGTTGGTGAATAATGAATCAATCCAACATAACCTTAATTTAACCTTAAAGTAGGCTAAGTTCAGCTATAAGAGTTCAGTGGTTTATTTTTCAACAGTAACAGACTTATCAATATGTGTTTGATGTTATGAGGGGAGCTGGAGATGTTTTAATCCAATTATAATACAGCAAGATAATAAAATAAATAAACTTGTGATATAAATTCTGTTTCTGTATGACGATATAATTTCAAGCTCAACATTTTTCACCATGTTCACACGCTTTCCTGCTAAGTTATTCAGATAAAATTGCCTTTAGGATATTTTCCTCAGTCTCATCAAGCCTATGGGGATGTTTCATTGGGAATGATTTAGATGTATTTCTGTCTGAGGAGCTGTATTTGTAATTTACAGTGATTGTTTCAGCAGAGTGCCTTTGTAGCCCTAATAGCCTGTACAATGTGTAAAATAATTAGCTCTTTGTGTTTCCGTTTTGCATGGTAATATTATGCTAATAGAGGTTATGATAATAGAGGATTTACATGTGTGCATTTTTCACCACTCAGGCTGCCCCACTGTGGAGTGTCAGCGCACCACTCCAGCCTTCCAGGGCTGTTTGCAGCTCATATTCATCAACAGCCAGACAATGGACCTCAGTCACATACAGCAGGGGCTTCTGGGAAATTATAATGAGCTTCAGTTTCACACATGCAATATAAGAGACAGGTAAGTTGAGTGAACTTTTATTTGAAGAAAGAGAGAAACGGGAGTGAAGATTTTACCATTCAGTCAAACAGTCCTGTGTCAGAAATAGCTGTGTGTGGAGCGGTGTTTGAGCTGGCAGCAGAGTCATTTGTGGCCACATTGTTAATTCGGAGATGACAGGGTGTTGTCTGCACAGCCGCCTAAAAGTCACTGACAACTTGTCCTGGAGAGAAAAACACACTGACAGGATCATCCAATTAAATTGCAACAGGAACTTGGTAACATCCCTGGCAGAGGACTATGCTAACAAGCTGCTCCCCACTGTCCTGCATGCCATGCTAACCTCATTACCCTGCACAGCTTTGGGCTCTGTAAACATAACTGACACAACAGTGTGTATGTGTCACATGCAGAGGGAGGAGAGTCGACTGCTGGATGTGCCTGCAGGCCACTGCTCTGTTGTCACATTCACATTACCTGTTTTCAGCACAGACGGCTCACTGTCAGTGCATGGGCAGCACAACATCTGTCCTGTCACTGGGCTAAAGCACTCTGATGGATGGAGAGAGAGAGGCTTTTGAGTTTGCACACTTGAGTTATAGGATGTATTTTATAGACATTTACCATGTTGTGAGTTTGTACCACACCCAGGCCTGGACAGAGAGACAGTAGCTCCAGAACATTCCTCAACGTAAAACCTACAACATGTAAATAACTGTACACTGAGGTCCTTTGCTGTGGCAACATCAGAAAGGATAAGACAAAAACAAATGTAGTTTTGAATGAACAGGCTGTAATTTTATGGCATGTGATGAGTCAAGAATCACGTCGCCATAGCAACTGAAGGTTCAGTTACACGTTTGAAGTGGTGCTGAAAACAGATAAAATGAAGTAGCATATGGATCTGAGGCTTTGAAGGGCACTTCAGAGACAGCCCTATTACAAAGTCCGTCAAACAGTCTGTACCTTATGTCCGAGGGAGTCAAATTAAAATATAACCAACATTTTAGCATGTGGTCGACAAAAAGTGTTGTTGAAATGCTTTATGGGCTTGAGCTGAGGGCTATTTCAGCAGCATCTGCTCAAAGATCTGCAACTTTACCCTTACACATCTGTGCCAAATGTACAGACAGAGAATAAAGACTCAAGCTCACTCTTCTCTATCTTGTGGCATGAGATCTTGTCACATATAAAAGCACTCTCATAACTCCATTGATTTAGCAGTGTGATTTGTATCAGTCAAAAGTTTGGACTTGCCTTATCTTTTAATTTCTTCTTTTTACACATTTTATAACCAAATCCTCCCATATATCTGATTTCATATATCTGACGGCTTGTACGTAGAAACCAATAATAAAAAAGTCATATTTAAACAGCACCAGTTAGAAGTTTTGATTGTGTAGTGTATATATTAGTTACACATATATTATGATTTGACTGATACCAACAAGCATAACAAACATGAAGCAATATCACAGCCCATATGGTTTTGCACGTACTTTCTCAGGACCCAAAATTATTCTCTCCAATCTCTGCCTGGAATATAGAGTCAATATTGAAAAGCAATTACCATTTTTTCATTAAGTAAAAAATAAATTAACTCCAGGTTAATTGTGTTATGTAAAGTGAATTGAATTTTCACACTCCGATGCTCTCACCCTTCACACTGTCAAAACTCCCCATCAGTCTTTGGGGGGTCCACCAGTTTCAATTGTATTTTATAGTCTATAATAACATCTATTGATTAGACCACAAATCTTCAAACTATGAATATCATTGACGAACATGTGAACATATATTTAAAGACTGACCTAGGAGAATATTCCCTTTGTTTAATTACTGTCTTTATGGTAGATTGTGCTGATATTTTACGAGCCATAAGTCCAACCCACAAAGCAGAATAGCTTTGATGGTAATTAAACTGGTGAATGCAACCTTATCCGTGTTTTGCGGGCTTCACTGCAGTTAATAGGTGAGAGCTCAAAGTGTATGAAATTATAGATGCACGCTTGAAAGCCCGGCAATTATGTGTAACTCAAGTAGGCTCGAGGAAGGGACTATTAATCAACCAAGTGTGGTGTGGACTTTCTGTGAAACGCTTATTGTGGCGAATATCCCATAAACAGGCTGAAGGTGATGGGGAAGACTATTTTTAGAGGGACAGAGACAGATATGTCAGCTATTTCAATGGTGACAAGGGCAGCCAGTATAAAGGCCCATTTTCCATGCTTTTGGGTGCCAGCGTCACAAACACATAATAAAGACACAATGACTTTTTCACGACGAGGGCCCGAGTCAGGGTTTACATCTCAACAGAAAACAAGGAAGAGGAGCCATCGTGATGAATAAATAAACAGAGCTGTGAATCCAGGAGAAAAGGTCAAAACATTTTACAGTGGTTTTAATCAACAATTATATTTATATTGTTGTCATTCACCTCCGGCATTGATTTGTAACATTTATTATTCATTTTGGTAAAAATCTACAAAATTAAAATGCTCCTGCTGTCATCATCCCATTAACATTTATAACCTTGAAGCAAACACAATGTTTGAGTTGTTCAATTCCCACAATACAAGTGTTTACAAATATCAAATTAATTATATTCTGTGCTGCTGGCAATTAGACGTTTCTAACTAAATAAGCTTCAGGGTGCTGCAGGGGATGGCAGCTAATATAAAGTGTTAAGGGAAGATACTTAATTTTTCGTACAACATAAAAATGCTGTCCAGAGAAATGCAGCTCGGTAGTGGCTGCCTGGGCCTGCAGAAATGTTTCATTTGAATGTATTATTCATATAAGCTTCTGTGACAGTTGTTCAAGTCAGACTTTAAGTGCCCATATTACCCTGTTTTCTGATCTATGTTATAAAGCTGTTTCCTCATCAAAAACATAACTGCATATTTAGGTTCCCAGTTCTTTTCTCAAACTGAAAACACTCCTTCTTGTGATGCCATATGATAATACAGGAAGTGCTCCAATGTGTTTTTACACTCGTACGCCTTCACTAGAATCAGTTGGATGGTTTTAGTGCTGGAAATGCAAGCTGAACTAAAAGGAAAAGTTAGTCTTTTACTAGATAATGACCACTACATAACAGCACAAGGTGGAATAGAGCATTTTGAGCTTTGGAGATGCAGACTAATAATAAAGGGTTACTCAAACATACGTGAATGAAACAAAGCACAGCTGCAGGTATGTTTTTTACGAGGCACCAATATTATAAGATGCCCTAAAGCTCACAAGAGTCAATTTTGTGTAATGCAGGACTTTTAAGAGAGCCGCACAACAGAACACACATCAAATGCATGCGTTAACACACTTAATTTATGGGGATTTTTAAACAGAAAGTTTAAAAAGGCTAAGGTGGTGAAAAAGTGGTGCTTCAAGCGGGTTTTATTGAGTTTAGTGACAAATAGTTTTAGGAGAGAGGCAGGTAGGTGGGGCTGTTTCTCGTCTCAGCTCTACAGCCTTCTTCTGTTGGTCTGTGGGTTTGTGCACACTCATGGAAAGTAATGGAAGCATCTTTTGTGCAGATTTGTGTGTACACAAAGTGAACTCAGTGTGTGGCTCTATTCTTCAGTGCTGCTCCTCTGTCTCGTCCCAGGTGCTTGCCAAACCTGTGTGAACACGGTGGCCGCTGCTCTCAGACGTGGAGCTCCTTCTCCTGTGACTGCTCGGGAACGGGCTACTCCGGCGCCACCTGTCACAACTGTGAGCGTTGCACTTCATCACCTCGTCTCCTTGCACCCTTTCCTGGATACACATGCCCTTATCCACTCTGCCTTAGTGTTACATGAATCAGCATCAGATGTCTTCACCTGCCTCCCTCCCAGACACACTTTTTTAGTCAATGCGTAGAAACAGTATGTCACGACTTTCTACCTGACACAGCCTTAACATCACCAGATTCTTGCTTTTAAATTTTCAAATCTATTTTTTGCCACGACTTTCCACTGACTTTGCATGTAGTACGTTTTTTCCTTGCGGGTGTCATTTTTTTGACTTACTGCACCCCTTCTCTCCTTGATATGCACAGTGGAGACAGCTGCTGGATTTGGGTGCCCCAGAATACTGATTTCTTGTTTATAGGCTTCCAAACGCTCTCCCATTTGCAAGTCAGAAGAGTGTCTCTTGAATAGAGTACAAGCAATTTACTCAAAAACTGCTCTGATTAAGATTCAGTGTTGCAATTTTGACTTACAGAAAGCCCAATTTTACCTTTTTATGTGCAGCTGATTTCGCTTTTGGGTAATCATCTGTATTTAACAGAATCTATGAAAAAATACTTAGTGACAATGTTTTTGTGATAATGTTCAGCTGAATTATTATAGCAGCACTAAACCATGCTGTACTTAGTAGCCAAAAATTGCACTTAATATGTTGCTATTGCTAAATACTTTACGTGACATCTTTTAGCATTAGCTATTGCTTCTTTAAAAGTTGCAATATGTGTTAGTTAAGTTAAAACTTAACTTCTGTATCTCTGTTTATTTTTTTTTATTTTATTGTATTATTTTAATTCTTTTGCAGCCATCTATGAAGCATCTTGTGAGGCGTACAAACTGATAGGCAGCTCATCTGGCTTCTACTCCATTGATCCTGATGGGAGTGGCCCCCTGGGTCCTGCACAGGTGTACTGCAACATGACAGGTGAGGCAGCAGTACTCCCAGTCTTATCACTTCTTCTTTTACTCTTTCCAACTTTGGGGAGTTCAAAGTCCACTGTCCACTCACACTATGAGCTGGATTGATCGGAACCACAACAACTTTCTTACTATTTTCCGTCCACTGAGAAATCATTATAGTCACCCGCACACAGTTTCTTAGCGATGATATGCTTGGTGATGTGTGAACTTGATAACGTTTAAAAACGTCCATACTGTTCTATATTTTCACCACATGCCATTCACGGCCATCCAATTTCAAAAAGTGCTAAAAAGTTGGTGCGAGTAGGAGAAGTGATGGTGCCATTGAGGTGTAAAGGCAGGATTTACTCGGTGACATCCCAAGGGCAGGGGGAATGGACAGTCTCATCAAACCACTCTGTTCAAAGTGGAGGACTTTTCAACTCGCCAATGACCAAACTTTAGAATGGATATAAGCACTTGTGATAAGGTTCTTTGTTATGTGCACAGACACACACTTCTGTCCTTTTGCTGGTCAGTCGGGGATCGCTTGTCCAAGGCATGGGTCAAAAACTGTGTATGGTATACATGGAGATACGAAAAACTAGAAAAAATGACTAAACACCATTTAATGCTAGAGTCTGCGATTAGAATGAGACACAAAAGCTTGTGCACGCACAGAAGTATAAAAATATAAGCACTTTCTCTAAGCAGTTTTGTTTTTCTAAGCAGTTTTGTTTTAGTTTTTTTTTTGTTTTTTTGTGCTTGGTTATGGCTCTGGGCTAAATCAGTTCAAAGGTCTTCTGGTGTCTTTTTAAACCTGCAGCATTATGCCTCACTTAGATTGCACGTGGCGCTACTGAGGCTGCTGTGTCAGGCCGGTATTTTTGAGAAGTTCAGCTCACGTGGAGAGCACTGCTGTGCTCTTGTGGTCACAGGCTGTGAACGCTGCACTCACAAGACCTCATATTCAAGAGAGAACTATTCATACTGGAAAATAGGGCTGAACACAGTTGCATGGTATTAGAGTAATGTTTTTATTCAGTAAACTACTAACATAAAGTTCTTCTTTCTTCCCTTTACCATCATTGTACTACAAAGGATTAGTTTAGATAGTTTGGTTATTTCATTATATTATGTTAATAATATTTTTGATTGACTTTTGTTTCAGAGGAAAGAGAGTGGACAGTGATTCCGCACCACAGCTCTGCTCCTGTCACAGTTCAAGGCTCATCTGTCCTAAAGCCTCATGTTATGAAACTCAACTACAGCACCTCCACCCAACAGCTGCAGGCCATGGTGGAGGGATCTGAGCACTGCCAACAGGAAGTGGTCTACAACTGCAGGAAGTCCCGCCTCTTCAACTCCAAAGGTAAAAACTATTTTGGTATATTCTCTCTTTACCATGAAACTTTTTGCATGGCTTAAAATTGTTAACTACAGTAGTTTCCTAAGTACTAAAATAAAATAAAGCAAAAAGTTGTACACCTAAAATATTTGCATATTGTCATGAACTTCTTTTAATGTGTTTTTTTATAATGCTATAAAAGACATACAGTTGCCAGGTTTGAGAGGCTTTAATTATGAATAAAAATTATTTAATTCTGAATAAAAATGAATTTTGCTTTAAAAAGATCATGTAAGCACTTAATTCATAATGAAAATCATTATTCAGAATTAAACTTTATTTCCGAAGTAAGTGGGTGGTTTATTCCAATTTCAAAGCTGAACTAATTTGTTCCTCAATCATGTTAAAGTTTCTTCTACTTAAAATTAATTCCGGTCGCTCGGCGCATGCTCGGGCGCCCTTCTGATGCCATCCAGACAATCCACTTTCATCCACTGCTCTTTGGTTTGTGAGCGGCATGTGGGAGTGGGCTGAGGAAGAGCAGCTGTTAACTTTGTTTCTCCGACACTCTTCCCTTCTCCTTCTTAGCTCACAGATGTAAAGTGTGATGATATAATTCTTGTACTGCTGCTTAATTATCATCAGAACCACTGCGAAACTTGTATCATGTTTGTGTCCATGGTGTAACAACAAACCGTGATAACAAAAAAGCTGGTGGCAGAACAGCTCAAGTGTTTTCTTCTGGTAGATGTAAATACGTTCATGTCCCATCAGAACTGTTCCCGACCCCCAGAAGTTGAGCAGAATTAAATAAAAGCGATTTAACGTGTTTTTTATGTAAACCTCTGAATCATTATTTCCCTGTTCCTAACTGAAGCACTGATGTCCACTTGTTTCTTTACAATGTTTCATTGATGATTTCATTGAAGTATAGTCAAGGAGCATTGATAATCACAACAGTACGTGGGAACATGAGAAGGGAAAAGAATTAAAACATGGTTAAAATCTCTGAAGTGGATTTTGCTTGATGTCCCCTTTAACAAAGTATACTTTTTTCCATGGTGAGATCATCTGTTACTGACACATGAGACTATAATGAAGGAGATGCCTGTGCTAATGATGGTTTACATGGTATTGATTGATGTCTACAAATAGCTGCAGCCCCTGTGGTCACTCTAATGACCGGTGCCTTGGCGTGGCTCATGACCTTCATCGACTAAAGGCAAACACTGATCCAAGCTTTGTTTCTCCTTCAGAGACAAAAGGAACACATCGAGCTTGTTTTAACCGTTACTTGTGTCATGGACATTGTGTCTGCTTCACTTTGTTGATTGTGGGGGTCAGATGGTGTTGTGAAGGCCTGTAATTAGGGCTGCTTACTTGAGATATGGTAGAAACAGAGCCAAGCTAAAGAGACACGTTATCTTTATTTGAAGTACTGTGATTAAATTTGGGCTTTATGTTTTCAAATCTGCATTTAGTACATAATGCGCAAATTAGAGGGCCTATATTACCCAAAACTGACTCTTGTAAGCTGTAAACCATGTGATAATGTTCTCAAAAACAAGCCTGGAGTTGTGTTTTGTTTCATTCATACATGTATTTATTATATTTCCAAATCTGAGAATGCTCTGTTCTACCTTGTAATGTAATGAAGTAGTAGTTTTCAAGTTAACAGCTACATTTTACTTTTAATTTACTAGACATGGGCGGGTCTGAAATCATTAAAATCATGCAAATTCTAGCGAAGGTGCATGTTTAAAAACACATTGGAGCACTTCACATGACATCACAAGGTTGAACAGAGTGAAACAAAACACAACTTTTCATGAGGGAACAACATTATAATATAGATTAGAAAATAGCATCATATGGTTCCTTTAAACACACCCAGGAGCATTAACATTTGAGAGAGAATTAAAATATGAAGTGCTAAATGAATACCTGAATTCTGGACTTGTTTACGGGGTCTAAATGACAGGACTGGCACTTTTGTTTTTGGCTCCATGGAGGTTTGGGTGTTTCGTTTGTGAAGGATGTTTACGATCAAAATAATTGCAACTTTTGATTTGATAATATTATAATTGCTATAATGCAGATTTTAATTTTGATTTGATTCTGATTAACTGCGCAGCCCTATATACAAGGATACATGAATTGATGCAGAAGATCTTAGTGGTTGTGGGATAGAACTGCTGACTTCCACAATATTATTTATGTTTCGAGTTGTAACTTGTTGAGTGTGTTTTTATCTGCTATGTTGACAGAAAGGTGTGAATACTATTTTCCCCTGATGTCTGATTTCTGTCTGTACAAAGCTTTGGCAAGTTTCAGCTAAGGCTACTTGTCACATCTGCCTTACTCTGCTGGATAGGTAAACATTACATCCGACATCTAATCCTTGGCCTTATCTTGATAATAGGACCTATACTGTGTAATTATTTTTACTGCTGAATTGGGCACTTTTGTACACCAGAGTGAACAGAGAGCTCCTGTTTCATTCTACCATTGGAAATCCTGCACTTTTTGATTACCTCTGTCTTTTTGGTGGATTTAATAGCGTGATTCAAGTTCACCTTATCAACCTTTTATGTTATTTGAGATCCTCAGACTGCTGAAAATGACCAATTGTTGGCTTTGAAAAGCACAGGGGGAAGCAAATGTAGGACATCCCAGCCCTGTGTGGTTACCACAGAGATCTTACTTTAAAAACATGTGATAGGGACACGATGACAGCTACAATTTGGCGTTAAATAAAAGAAAAAATGTCAAAAAGGTTTAGAGGCTTTGTAGGGTTTGTTAAAACAATATTGGTTGTCACTCAAGGACATTTTGAATGTCACTATGCACCTAATTATAGTATTGGGTGCACGTTTGTAAATAGTGCTGTTATATTGGTACAATTCTATTAGGCTATTGATACAGAGTTAGATCAGATACAAGATTGATTTTAGTTGCTTTGACCAATGCAGTGATCATTTGTCTCAGCTATTCTTATGGTTATGGCATGTACGTTATTGATCTCTATGGGTAAATCTGCCATCTGCATTTGACCCGTTCTTTAATGCTGCTGGGCAAATGTCACAAAGAGGCACCTATCTCCACTTTTTGAAACAGGTTTTGTTAAGTGTCTTCCTCCAAGAGCAAACAATAGTTAAAGGTAGAGGATTTTCTAAGGAATGAGAAGTACACCGACTTCTTGTCCTTTTTCAAACGCTGCACAGGCGTGAATTTAGAAACAATTTGAAAACACAAAAAAATCCTCCGTACAACCTTTAACATCCAGATTAGTGCTGTGCTCACCCACAAGAACAATGAGAATATAAAAAAGTACCATAAGAAGCTTATTCAGGGTTTTCAGTTTCTGTATATCTCTATATGCAACATTGTGAGGACTTTTCCATTCAATAGATTTAATATTTTGTTTTATATAGTTAATCGCTTTGGAAACTGTCCTAATTTCTCATCATTCTGTCAAACCTCAAATCAAACCATGAACACCTGTATGTGGTGCAGGACGGACATTTAATATTTGAAACACTCTCGGTTACCTCTGACTACTGAAGAAGATGTGAGTGAAATGATAAAACGCCGGCCTATAAAACAACAGGGGGTGTCAGGTTTGTAATGTGGACATTGACATCACAGTGAGTTGTATGTATTTATTTTCTCATTGGTTCTGCCAATATCCAGACATCTGACCTCCAATTCACAAGTATTGATTGACATTTCTTATTTGTAAACCCACGCATCGTCTGAGTGGAGTCCTAAACCAAGGCTGTGGTGGGTACAAGGACGAGCCAGCAGGCAAAGGAAACTCAAGTGCTCTCTGCTTTCTTTGTGATTTACTTTAGGGCTGGAGCTAAAATAGTCCTTGGTCTTTTTTATAAACACCAAAAATGGACAAATGTTCAGCTATCTCATTCACTTCTCTTTTTATGCTGCTGTCCCATATATCCTTTTAATCTAGATGACATTATTTCTCAATTAATAAAACATAGCAGTGAGCAAATATTCTTATTTATGAGTTATTTAACCTATGCTATGTTGCTATGTGCTATAGAACATTAAAATCCCCATATATCTTCCATATATCTTGTCCATTTTGCACTTCCTGTTTCTCTGCTTGTTACAATTAGTGGTCACAGTTGGCAGTTGGCTTATCCACCTCATGTGTGACCAGTTAGCTGCATGGTTGACCCAAAGGCGCTCAACGGCCTTTACCTCTCACATTCATTTAACTATGGCCAATTTGCATTCACCAGTTTTCCAGCAGCGCATCTCCGAATGCATCGTGCATACAGAGTCCAATGTTGACAAGAGCAGGCCACCTTCTACCAATTACTGGTACCAGTGCAATAGCTCTAACCAAATCCTCCCAATAACAGACCTTTACATTACCCACAGTGTCAGAAATATAATTGAAGCTGGGGATATATGACACTTCCAGAGGTAACAGTGAGATTTAGTGTCTGTTTTATTTATGAGTGTGTTCTGTTTTGATATGGCACTAGAAGATACAATCAATACATTCAGTTGTTTGCAATACATCACTTTCCACCATTGGTATAACGTTGAGTGCCTTCACGGATTTTTTACGATATAATTTCAGCCGTCATCTAAATTTGACACGTTTATGCAGTGATATTCAGCGTCTTTAGAATGTAGGAATTTGAGAATGTGACATAGCTTGCCTGGAATGTTCATAGAAACAAGCAGAATTTTACCAACAGGCCAAGTTGCAGATCAGAACTGTGGAAACGACACGCTGCTTACAGTAAAAACACATATTTTCTTGAGAGGAGAAGAATT
>JACN01145360.1:0-17723 GCA_000787155.1 Scartelaos histophorus | reverse complement strand
AATAAAAAAAAATAATAATAATAAATTGAAAAACAGTCACTCTTATTGTGAGCTGAATTTCCTCTCCACAGATCTGACCTATAACTTGGCGTGTTGCTGGTCCCTCCACAATACCGTACTGGGGAATATTTTAGGCAAAGCTGTGACCATTCCATTCACCTTAAAGCAAATGAACTATTCAGGCATTTCAGCGTTATTCTAAATTAGGACTGTTGCCACATCAATTAACAATTTGCAACAAATGTGAAAAAACTTAAATCTATTAATATAAGCCAGGGTGGGTGGGAGTTTGTTATAAAGACTGCACTTGATGTACAATATTTTAAACTACTTATTATAATGTTTTTAAGATAAGCTACTTAAGATAATCCTTTATTTACTGTATTTATGCTGCTGTTTGATAACTTGAACCCCGGTACAATGTTTCATTTCTGTCTATTTTTTACCATTTTTTATTTTGAAATGACAAATAAATTCTTCTTTACAAAATTATCTCAAAATGACCTCCGCCCTGGTCTACACTGTCAGTTTATAACAAAGCTACCTACATGACTCGTTTGTTCCCATCGCTTTGTTTCCAGTGGACCCTGTCTGCTGCTCGTCCTATCGAAGGAGAATGCTGTGGAGGAGTGGAGGGAGCTGATGGGCCCCACAGACCCAGACAAAGCAAAGGAGATGTCCCCAGAATCATTAAGGGCCCGGTTTGGCTCTGACATCTTACACAATGCAGTCCATGGCTCCTCCAGCGTGGATCAGGCAGACAGAGAAATCCCGCTATTGTTTGGTGAATTCTGCACAGAGCAAGTGACCAGCAGTGAGGGAGAAACTGAAGGATATGTTTTTAGTAAGAGAAAATAATACAGTATAACATTTTTTCCATCAAATTCTGTATAGAAAATGAATAAATATGTCATCTTTTCAGTTAAAGAGCAAAGCAACACCACAGATGAGAACACTGGACTGTCAAGTTCTTCAGGACACATGTCTGACCATCAGTATGACGGTAAAAGCACTTTTAGTAGTGATTTTTATATCAATATTGTTCAGGCAAACCTCCTTGTCAAAGTTTTATCTCGTCATATCTCAGAAACTAAGCAGAGCTGGGCTTGGTTAGTACTTGGATGCGCAGCAAGGAAAATCAAGTGTTACAGTTGGGCACTAGTTTTTACAAAAACTGGGTATGGAGTAAATAAATAATGCACCAAACTGTACAGTGACTTTGAGTGTCTTGAAAAATGTTATATAAGACTTATGCAGTAGTATTATTATTATTAATACATTCAAAATAGTGCCTCAGATTATTGGTCCAGGTCCAAAGGTGCAGGCTTGGTTCAATGTAGATGAGATCAAAACAATTTGGAGCATTTCCTGTATTTCCACATGACATCACAAGGTGGAACATTGTTTTCAGTTTGAAAAGAACTCAGCCTAAATATGCAGTATTTTTGTGTTAAATATGTGTGAAACAACCTCAGACGTACGTTTGTGATGATGAAAACAACATTATAACATAGATCATAAAACGGTGTAATATTGGCCCTTTAATGTTTATTTATACATATTGATGTGTGAATGAAACAACCTCAGACGTACGTTTGTGATGATGAAAACAACATTATAACATAGATCATAAAACGGTGTAATATTGGCCCTTTAATGTTTATTTGAATACGTATTGTGTTATTGGAGCCAGTTTTCTGAAACAACATGCTGTTTTATATCAAGGGATTTGTTTGATACATTGTCATACTTTAAAAAAATCAAGTTATATCTTAAGCTTAGTGCCTAACAACCCCAACTTTCACTTTGGGAACCACTTATTTACATAATCAGGGACTAATTTAATAATTGCTAATTGCCATCTGCGAGATAAACAAACTCTAGACGCCATGTGCTGGGAACAAAGATGAAATGACAAGAAGAAAAATATTTCACTTTCAACATCCATACAGTGTTTGAGCCCATTATAGAGTTTCCCAACAAAATAACAAAACTTTGGCTCCTCTATTACTGACCTGTTGTGGAGTTGGATCCAAAAAGCACATAAGGCAGCATTATTTTCAGTAGCAGTGACAGTCTATTGGTTATGTGGGTTTGGAAAATACATCCTCTAACAATTTCCAGTAGATTGCCGTGATGATGAGTCTGTGTTTTCCTGATTTATATAACGGCAAAGCTACTCGTCTTCATAATGTCACAGGCAGCATCTGAAACACTCATCCAAACTGCTCTGTATCTGTGTGTAAAGAACCAACTGCATTTTTATGAAGCCCAACAGCTGTGTCGAGGCAGAGCACCATTTTACTTAAGAATTCTTATTACCAAGGATCACTCCCCCTTTACTTAAGTGTAAATAGGTTTTACAGATGAGAAATGAGTGCAGACTGTGAATGACTATCTCTACTGTAAGTGGGTGCATAGAAGATGGAAAACCAACTCCATATGCTGCACTGATGTGTGGATTATGTATTCAAAATAAAAAATAATTAGCTCTATATTTAAAATAGTGTGGTATTGTTGTGGCTTTAATATTAAAAAGTCCTATATTACACCAAATTGACTCTTGTGAGCGTTAAGCCAGGTAATATAATGTTATCTTCTCAAAAACATAACTGAGGCTGCATTTTGTTTCATTCACATGTTTGAATAATCCTTTTATCTCCAAGCTCTGTTCCACCTTGTGATATCATGAAGCTGTAGTTTTCAACTCAACAGCTCCTTTTTCCTTTTGTTCATTAGAGATTGGCTATTCCAAGTCTGATATCGTCCAAATGATTCTAGTGGTGTATGGAGTTTAAAAAGCACTTCCTGTACCACATTACATCACAAGATGGAATAACCTATGCAGGGTTTGTGTGTTAAACATGTGTGAATGAAACAAAACACAACTCAAAGGTTTGTTTGTGATAAGGAAACTACATTATAACCATAACATAGATGAGAAAATGAAAAAAGTGTAATATGGGTCCTTTAAACATGATCAAACCAACCAATCCTGAGAAAGCATTTGTTCCATTCTTCAGAATATTATGCAGAGTTGTGTTTTCACAACTGGGAAACCTCCAAACATCTTCACTTTGGAGAGCCCTTTTCAAAAATAACCCTTTTGCCAGCAATATGTTTCAAATTCCCCTCCAGTTGTTGGCAGAATTTAAATGCACTTGCTTTATTGAAAGAGCTCTCTTGGCTGTCATCAGATTCAAACTATGCAGTGTCAGTAGGAGTGTGTTTCCATTTTACACCCTATACAGTGTGGGGAAGTAACTCAAAACATGTACTATAAGTAGAGAGCGAACCATATGCGTTTTTTCTTGGCCAGTGCCGATACTGAGAGTTTAGAATGCAGGGGAAACAATAGACGATGACCCCTGTTGATATTTTTGGGTCGAGATGTGGAGCCTTTTCTAGTCATGTTTTCCCAGATTATCAAATTAAACTTTAGTACAAACTCATTTGCAACCTTCTTTTACTGAAGACTGTTAAGCGAGCAGTGTAGACATAATTTTACAGTTCCTTCTTTGGACTAAAGCTGCATGCATATTTAGGCAGCTGGTTAGGCCAAACAAAATATCGACTTCTGCAGGAGATTTATGGCCAATAGCGGATACACTTAAAAGGTCAAATATCGGTCAAACAATACATCGGTCTGTCTCTAAATGAAAATATCTGAAAATAATCTAAATATTCATTTTGAGCCACTGCAGTTACAGTTACGTTCCAAAATTAAAAGGAATACATG
Organism: Scartelaos histophorus; assembly: GCA_000787155.1. Classification (NCBI taxonomy): domain Eukaryota; kingdom Metazoa; phylum Chordata; class Actinopteri; order Gobiiformes; family Gobiidae; genus Scartelaos; species Scartelaos histophorus. Next base: position 13,984 of record JACN01145360.1, on the reverse strand, counting down.
CATTTTTCATCCCTAATTAAATACAAGTTAAAAGGTTCATAACTTTTCTGGTGTAGGGTCCATACCGCACTGTTTGTAGTTATACATGTAGTGTTGTAGTATATAATGCAAACTTGAAAGTATTCAAAGTTTTCAAAACACAGTACTGACCATAGATTGACCATATATCAGAATAGATTACTAAAATACATTTTAATTTGGCTATTCAGTATTCTGTAGCTAAATACATTTTCAGTAGTACTCTTCCTGTAACTGCTTGTATAATTGTTATATTTTCACTTTTTATCCACAGGTCTCCCCCCTGATCTGCATCTCTACAGCACAGAGACTGAAACACAAGAAAGTGATGACCCAGACAAATGAAACCCACGACAAGATATATCTGTACACTAGTATCCTCTGACAAAATAGAAACGACAACCAGATTATGCAATAAATGTGGTAATAAAATACACTTCATAGATTTGTGGTGGTTTGAATGCCCCATGACCACATGCTGCATGCCTCTCTGCTGGGGAGTATTAATAATTCATGGATAGACAGCCTCTGGAGTCAGGGATTTATATCTGCTTTGTAAAAGAAATCCTTTTTATTAACGTATCACTTTACATCTATTCATTTTAACAACAGAACTTCAGTCATGATATTTGGAAATGATGGATGGAACTTTCAGCTGTATATACTCATTTACATGTAGTCTGGGTTTCTTATCGACTGAAATAGTCCCCAATGCTTCGTTTGGTTGTATTTTGTGCTACCAGATTAGGCTGGTCAGATGTGGTGGTCCCGTCCCATTCGTTTGCAGCTTCTACTAAGAGAGCTTCATCTATGTCATCTTCAGCTGTGAATGATTGCTGAAACATGTCCATGATACTCCTCTGATTTGGGTCCTAAAAACAAAATTAATATCTTGGTGAATCAAAACTATTCTCAAACTCGCTGAAACCAGAGGTGGAAGGTAATGGAGTAAAAGTAGTGAAATACTGTACTTACTTTTACTAATATGTCATTGCTCTGCCCGGTATGTTCCACAGTATGACATTAAACAACCTTACATTTATTCAATGACAGGTGGTTTAATAGCTCAAGAAAAAAAAGAAAAACAGGGGATTCTGACTGAGAGCGGGGTTGCCTCTCTCCAAATTTGGCATGAAATTGGTCTGGTTTGGTCTCCATGACGATAGAAAGGTTGAATACCATACTGCGAAACATTCCAGACAAAGCAATGGAGAAAGGCATTTGACTGACTCTCCACCCGAAAAGTTACAGAATGCACCTTAAAGTACATTTTAAAGTGGATATTTTTCTCTTTTACTTCACTATAATTTTGAACAGTGCATCTCAAAAGGCTGGCGGTTTGATTTTCACACCTTTGTGGCGCAAACAAAAATATTCAAAGAAAAACAGCTGGAAAAAAACACCAACAGTGAGTCTATAGCTTACCTTTGAGTGGAAGCTGGAGTTGATTGCATTTTCTGAGAGATTTGACTCACACAGACCGACCTGCTCCAAGACGTTCATTTTCTCCTGGATAAGCGGCCTGTATGGGAATAAAATCAATATATATCGCACTTCAAACTGAGTACCAAGTTACAGTCTATGTATAGCTCAAAAGTGAACATAAGTACGGGGTGAACAGTAGAAAAGTATCTGCCATTGATGCAAACATACCAAAGGTGATCATCAGCTGTTCCCTTGGCAACCAGGTAGTGGATGTTCACATTGCAGGTTTGTCCAATTCGATGCACCCTGTCCTCCGCCTGAATGAGGACCTGACACAAAATGCAAAATCTTTTATAGTAATGACAAAAGATTACACTTAATTAAAGCTGGGAATGACATGAGCTATAAAACCAGCTGCAATTTAGTAAATATAAGATAAAGCTTTTAATGCTATATTGTGGAACATTCCAGGCAGAGCAATGACATATCCCTAGAAACAAGCAGGTGACTGACCCTCAACCAAAAAGTTACATAGTGTACCTTTAAGAACCAAATATATTTAAGCAACAACATGTCTTTGTTAAACCACTATTTGTGCATAAATACATAAATTTTAGTCATGAAAACAGGGAATATGCCAAGTGTATTGCATAAACAAATTTTCCATCCACTAAATAACAAAATTGTAGGACGCTGACAAATTGGTAATACCAAAATATTCAATATATATTTCGTTTAGGTCAATCTGCGGCCTAAAAACACACACAAAGCTTTATAGAACTTTAATAAGGAAACAAAACTGTACAAAATGTGACAGCACAGTTCCCTTATGGGTTTGTGGTTTAAAAAAAGAGCTGTGGGTGAGTTTGTAGTAAAATTTAAATTAAATAATGGAAAATAATCAATAAATATATCATCAGAGCTCATCGGCTATTGGTTGATTTGGGGTCTACACAATTGGTATTGGAATTGGCTATGGAAAAAACCCATATTAATCGATCTCTAATCACAAAATAATATTTTTGCACATCCTTACACTTAATAATAACAGTCTTTCTCTTATTACAAGTGGTTTTATTGGAGTGGATGTGGGTGAAGTCATTCATAAGAATTGAAATGGGAAAATTATATTCATACTTTACAAGAATCTTAAGAAAGCCCACATTTCTCAAAAAGTCTTGCAATTAATCTGAAGAAATACCCCGACTTTTGCTCTATGTTGGAAGTTGTAAGGTGGTTATTTAAGGCATTTTGTGTGGTTTTCAATAGTGAAGAGGAGAGGATATTAAAACTGTATTTCTATCTGCAAATGTCTAGCCACTGCCATTTACTTTAGTCTGCTTTGATTTGTTCCACACTCAGGAAATCAAAGACCAGACTGCATTTAAGAAAAAGGATGTCTGGGTTGTCTGCGTTCTGAATTCTGAGGGTTTTTTTCTATATACCGATAATAAAGTGTTAGCAGCATAAGTCAGAATAACAAATTTCAAACTTCAATACACTGATGAAGAAAATACTGACCATAAATTATAATACTGAAACTAATTTATCGCACTGACACAATAACCCAAGAGCATATTTAAAGGTGTGTAACTTTTCTGGTGGAGGGTTCGTCACCTGCTTGTTTCTATGGATATGTCATTGCTCTGCCTGAAATGTTCCACAGTGTGACGTTAAACCTACTTTACATTTATTACATTTTATAGTTTTATGCTCTTCGTTATTATAATATATTGTGATATGTGAGCTACTTTGTCCAAATAATTTCCCCTGTGGATAAATTAAATTTATCTAAGTCCAGTGGTGGAAGGTAACAAAGTACAAAAATAAAAGTACAATACTTAATAATTCTGTATTTGTATTTAAGTCCGTTTTACAGTGGATACTTTTTACTTTCAGTCCACAACATTTGAGAGCAGGTATCTGTACTTTCTACTCCACTACATTATAGATATGGACTGAAAAGGAAAAAGTACTTTTCTTTATGGTTTAAGACCTGTTGGAAAAGGGTAGACCTATTTTTAGCATATTTGAGTTGAGATCCCAACATTGAGCCGACAAATACATTTGATGCTTTAAATTTACTTTTAATTTTTATTCTTAAAGCACAATTGTAGGAAGTACCTCAGTTGTTTTACTTTAGATTTTTTTCTTGAAACTTAAATTTGAATAATCTTTGAAAAACTTACATAGTGCACCTTTAAATAACAAAATGGAGTACTTCATCGACCACTGTCTTAAGTCCTTCAAAATTTGTTATCATGACAGGCCTACTTCTGGTCTCTCAAACCCATATCCCATCAGCCCTAAGGAAAGTCTGAGCGTTCACAGGAGGAACATTGTTAAAACCTACCCCAGGGTTCCAGAAGAGCTCAGCAAAGATAACCAGGTCAGCAGCGTGTAAAGTCAGACCCATGTTGGCGGCGGTGATAGACAGCACTGCCACATAGGGCTTAGTGGAATGCTGAAATTTCTCACAGAGCAGCTGGCGTTCGACTGAAGGAGTAGTACCATCAATACGGATCAAACTCACGTTCTGGCGAAGAGAGAACATCAGTGTTAAAAGGGGACTTGCTTTCATCTGGTCAGCAACACAGCTTCAACATTGCAATGATGTACTGAAGTTTAATAATTTCATTTTATGGTCTCCATAAAGAAACTTTCAAGCCAAGGAATAACACCTCCATGCAGAAAAGTATTTGACTGACCCTTCACCAAAAAAGTTACACAATGCACCTTTAAAGGGCTCATATTACGCTATTTTCTGATCCATGTTATAATGTTGTTTCTTCAACACAGACTTGCCTGGAGTTGTGTTTAGTTTTATTCACACATTAATGCACAAATCCTGCATATTTTGGTGGTGTTCTTCTTTCAAACTGAAAACACTCTATTTCACCTTGTGATGTCCTGTGGTAAAAGGAAGTGCTCGACTGTGTTTTTAAACTCTGTACACCTTCACTAGACTAATTTGAATAATTTCAGACCTGGAATTACCATTGGAGATGCAGACAGACTAGTAATAAAGGATTAATCAAATGTGTGAATGAAACAAAACACATGGCTTTAAATATGGGACTTTTAACAGTATTTATCATCAGCAGAAATAAACATTACATTAATATTAAATGTGTTCCTAGCATGAAGGAGAAGTGCTGCTTTTATCATCATTATTAAAAAGTAAAGTTAGACACTTAAACATTTTGGTTTCATAAGCAATAATAAAACAACTTGAATATCAGGTTTTAATTATGGGATTATGTAAATATGTGATGTACTAACATATAATGGCCTGGATACATATGGAATTGAACTGCACTAGAATGGAAATGGCCCATTACACTAAGCCCCTTGTAAAGTTTTGGCAGTACAGGGTAATGGCTTTTGGAGTTTTTCAGATTGCTCCAAGCCAAAGTGGGGTTTGTAACTGCTACAAATACATGGCCATAATAACCCTATTTACTATACACAATACACTACATGAATGCGTTATCCACCTTTTTTGTCAGTTCTGAAGAAATATGATCCAGGACCAACTTGTGATGTGCAAATACCAGAAACTTCTCCCTTCCACACTCGAGCATATCGGTGATGTACTCCCTGCAAACAAAATATTGGGAATTATATAGGGGGAAAATTGCTATTGTGTACCTTTCCCACAAACAAAGCTATAAAAGATTATTACATTGAAAAATATGCAGTAGTGCAAAGTATTCATACTTTCCAGCTGAAGTCATCAACATTCGCCGGGGGTTAGAAGCTACTGAAAGTACTACTCTGTTAGGAGCTCTTTTACTCAAGTTAGACTTTAATTTGAATTTTTAACATAATCTGACCAGAAAGAAGTAACTTGGTTGAAACTCTAACAGATAAGATGAGTGTCTTACAAAATTATAGTCATAAGGTAGCTAGCAGTTTTTCAATTAGACACTCATATTTCTTATCCCAAGCAAGATCATGAAAGCTCATATTGATCAGTCTCCTTAAAATGTGTTATTTAAAAGTGCACTGTGTAACTTTTCGTTTAGGGGTCCATTACCGTCTTGTTTCTATGGGCATGTCAGTGCTCTGCCTGGAATGTTCCACAATATGACATTAAACAGCTGTACCTTACATTTATTCAATTACAGGTTTTATCGCTTAAAAAAATCTCTAGATAAATAGGTATTCTGACTGTGAGCAGGTTTGCCTCTCCACACATCTGATCTGTAAGTTGTCCTGGTTTGGTCTCCATGGTGACAGAAAGGTTTAATGTCATACTGTGAACCATTCCAGAGCAAGCAATGATATCTCTGTGGAGAAAAGCGTTTGACCGACTTCTCACTAGAAAAGTTGCACAATGCACCTTTAAATCCACTGTGTATTTTTTCTTGAGTTTTCAGACTACCAGTATATAAAAAATGTTGGCAGGTTTTGCTAATGTGCGCTGTGCAATACTAATAGAAACTGACAGTACACATACATGATGGCTTGTAACTTAGCTTCAGCTGTGTAGTTATAGAAAACCAGCAGTGCTTCCTTCTCCTCCATTTTCTGGGAAAGAGATAAGAAAAAGCACACGATAAGAACTGACAGCAGATTCTGTTTGATTCAATAATGCTGCCATTACTCAGGGGAACAGTGTGATTATGCAACTCAGTCAGATCCCTTGGTCCTTCCAGTGTGCTCCCAATCACTGAAACCTTAGAAGACTTTTGCAAAAAACATAATTTCACTTCTACAATCTTTTTCAGAACTCATTACTCCTCATATTATCAGGGGATGTTTCTGCTTTCAGGGGCTGTGCAGAGAATAGGGATGTGCAAAAATAGTGAAATATCGATATATCATGATACTCTTTAAAATTTGTATATGTTTTTTAAAAAATGTTATTACACTATCATTTTATTGCTTATTTAGTGGAAGGAAACTTTTTTATGCAACACACTTTACATATTCACTATTCTGATTATTAAAATAGATATATTTCCTATAAACTTTGCACAAATGGTTTAACAAAGAAATATTGTTGCTGAAATGTGAATTGTGTTTACTTCCTAAAGTTGCACTGTGTAACTTTTCTGGTGGAGGGTGCATCAAACGCTTTTCTCTCGATTGCTTTATCTGGAATGTTTCACGGTATGGCATTAAACATTTCTACCTTAATAGAGATCAAACCAGACCAAGTTCCATGTCAGATCTGTGGACAGGCAAGCCCACTCACAGTCAGAATACCTGTTTTTCTAGGTATTTTTGAGCAATAAAACCGCCAGCAGTTCAATCCATGTAAAGTAGAGCTGTTTGTCATACTGTGGAACATTCCAGGCAGAGCAATGACATATCCACAACAGAAACAAGCAGGTGACGGACCCCCAACCAAAAAGTTACACAGTGCACCTTTAAAAAAACTGCAATATAACATGTACATTATATCAATTATAGCGATATTGTGATAATATTCTATTGTGAGCCATGTATTGTGTGTCATATCAAAACTCCTGAAAGATAATAATTTAACTTACACTTCGGTGTCCCTTTGCCAGCTCCTTGGCGGCAGCAGACAGAGCAGCTTTGGTTCTGGTGCTGATTCCGTCGATGGTAATTGTCACTACCTTTCGCTGTTTGGCAGGAAGCTGAGACAGGACTTCTGACTTGAGGCGCCGTAGCATCAGACACTCTTCCAGCAGCAGCTTTAGCTCACCCAGATTAGATGAGCCTGAGTAGTCCCAGCCCCAGTTCATCTGAAGAGGGGGGATCAAGGCAGACGCACAAGAAAGGAAATTGGGGAATGCATGGACAAACAGTGGCAAAAGAAAATGTGAAGTGAAAGGATCGACTCTGGAGGATTTTTCAAGTGTTTTATGTTATGCAGATTTGTTCTTTGAGGTTAGTGTTAGCTTAAACTTATTTGAGGCTGCATCCACTACTGTCACATTTTAAAATACTGTGTCACATAGTATTTTATTGAGTTTGAACTTGGGGAGCTCCTCTTTGTAGTTCAGAGCTCTATTTCAAAACTCTATTTGCAGAATGTCTAAATGATAGAGCAGTATCAGCAATCCATAAAAAGAACTGTATGTAGTCTTACTGTTTTAAAAAGGGGAACTACAGTTAAAGAAAAACTCTGATTGACAGTCTAAACCTGCAGACAGATTAATTTAAAATCTACATCTTACATACAGTTACTAACTATAGATTATCATTTAGTTACCTTAGTACTCAAGGTATGATGGGTGTGGCTTATTAGTATTATTTAAGTAAGAATGTAAGTTAAAGCTCATACAATACACATAATGGATTTTTATGAGCTTTTAGTCATGTTTAATGATGTTGCCACCTCAAAAATGTACCTGGAGTTGTTTTATTTCATTCACACATGTTTGAGTAATTCTGGTTTATTAGTCTGTCTACATCTCCAAAGCTCACAATGCTGTTCCACCTTGTGATATAATGTAGTGGTAGTTTTCAAGTTAACAGGGGTTTTCCAGGGCTGAAATTATCCAAATGATTCTAGTGAATGTGTATGGAATTTAAAAAGACAGTGGAGCACTTCCTGTATTACCATATGACATCACAAGGTGAGACAGAGTGATTTTTGTTTGAGACAAGAACTCAGTCTAAATATCCAAGGTTTGGTAATAAAATGTGAGTAACACACATTAGAAAATAGAGTAATATGGGCCATTTAATGTTATAGAAGGTACCTTTGTATTGTTCAAAGTGCATATTACTAAACTACTACCTTATATGACCCTATGTGGACTAGCGCAGGTACCTGTTTGGCAGCACAGTATCTCAGGCCGAAGTCATGAAACCGTGGGAAAAGTGTGGGTCTGACAGCCAGGATCTGAGTGTAAAGCTCCGCAGGCCTGGACATGGCCGGGGTCCCAGACAGAAGAACTACTCTCTTTGCTGCCTGAGGATTGAAAAAGAGACCGATGATGATGACAGAACAAGAAATTAAAAAGCACCCAACCAAACAGGGGGAGGTATTATCACTACAGGGGCGTACCTGGGATGCAATAGGCGACACACTGCAAATATCTACTCTAACCCCTTTGAATGGAAACTATGAAGTAAAGCTTACATTTACTGAGTTTAGCTTCTCTTACCTTGCATTGTAAACTAGAAGAATTGGTGTGACACTAACTGAAAGCACTGCTCTGTTAGAAGCTATGTTACACAAATTAAACTTAAGTTTAATTTTAACACAATCTGGCCAGAAAGAGATTATGTGTATGCTTTTACACACATGTAGTCACAGTCACAAGCTAACTAGCAGTTTTTGAGTTAGTGACTAAACAAGACAGTGAACACTTGTATTGATCACAGGCTCAAAATGTGTCTTAAATCCATTTTGTATTTTTTCCAGAATATATTTTTATTCTTATTGCTGATGTGTGCATTTTTTTCACAATGGTAACTGCTGAACATCAATGCAAAGTATCAAGAGAAACAGGAAAAGTACCTTGAGCAGTGGAAGAGCCGCTTTACAACGGGCGGTCTTTATGTTCTTTAGAAAATGGGATTCATCCTGCAATAAACATCATGACTGTGAATTAAAGGCCACGTTAAACCTGCTAAGAATGTGCACTTTACTTGGCCCTACATGCTTTAACTCACCATGATGATAACTTTAAAGGGATTTCCAGGGTTCTGTTTGTCTAATCGGCTCAGGAGGTCATAACTGATGATGTTGACTAAACCAGAGCGAAAGTCGTCTTTGGCTTTTACCACCACATTAATGCTCTCAGGCCTCAGGGAGGGCAGCCAGTGCTTGAAGGCCTGTACGTGACCGGGGCAGTTAATTTTATGAGACATACCACATCAAGTTGATTATGTAGTTATTTCATTTAGTAATTATGTCAAAAAATATTTATATAAACCCTTGACTGAAACATTTTGTTGAGTAATAAAAAAGCAATACAGTAATTAACGTTCTACAAGCTTATAATAAAAATTGAGTCTTTAAAGATGCAGCATCCTGTAATCGCACTATTTGATTGGAAGGGAGCTAGAGAAGAGCTGTTTAAATAACTTCCATTAAACTGACTTACCTCGGCCCATGTAAATCGGACAGAAGAAGGAGCCACCACCAGTAAAGGCCACTCACTTTTGTAGTAAGCAGCTATGCAAATGGCTTGTATGGTTTTGCCCAAACCCATGTCATCTGCCAGGAGAAGTCGACCCTCTTTCGACACTGCAAAACTTTGATACACACAAGAAAGATCTGTTGCCATTCTTTTGTTACAAAGCTATATCATTCATTGCAAAAGACAGAGAAATTACACAGACATATATGATTCATAGTGGTACAAAGTGGTCTAACAGCACATACTTGACTCCCAGCCTCTGAAAGGGCATAAGGCTTGTGGTGAGTGTAGGGTCGATGTTGGAAAGGTCTGCTTCAGGGACAGCTACAGACCTGGCCTGAGGCCCTTTGAACCTGGCAGAGAAAGCCTGGATTATTGCCCTGGGAAGAGGCTCCACCTCCACGGCTGCTATCCCACTCAGGAGGTCCACTGAGTAAGGAACACAACAGGTTTAGAAAAGGTGACTAATCCAAGCAGACAAAAAGCACAGAAATACATTATACAAGCAAAGGACATGTTGATATTTACTTAGTGGTTTGTAATCCTCGAGCGAGAAGCTCCATTTTCTTGTTGTCATGTCTGGCATTCAAATAAAGCAAAAAAATCTACAAATCTATTGTGAATACAAAGCAAATTATTGTGCAGGAGTAAAAATAAGTCAAGGGTTATTACCATAGCTCTTGGTAGGCATTTGCTTAAAAGCAGCGATCACATCCACATGGTAACCAATGTCCGCCTCAAACTTGGATGGAGACACGAGGACACACTGGCCCTGTAAAGTGGCTCTGGGTTTCTGCCACCCACTGCACAGCTTCAACAGAGCCCCCAGAGCCACTCCGTCTTGAGCACGACTCGAGACTTCAGCGTCCAGTGCCTCCATCCCCTCAAGAGGACCCAAAGACACGGAGGAGATGGACGCTACATCACACACTAAAGAGGAGCAGCACAAAATGAACATGTTCACATCCACAAAAACAACAGAAACCTGTTTTCCATATTTATTTTGAATATATTTACTTAAATGCTGATAATCTTCAAGACTGAAGTTCCACATTTTTGTAGCTGGGTCTAAAAAAAAAAAAGAAATTTATGCAAGTGATTTTGTAGACTGCCCAGTTTAAGTTCATTTACATCATTTATTTGTGGATAATATTACAGTATAAATTATATAATCAAGCCCATCGAGCTAGGATCTTGGGGCCTGGCACAATCAACCTCTTTGACCCCCATCCTGTCAAATCCTCTGAATATAACATATTATTGTATTCTGCCTTGTTGGGCTGGCCATTAGCCTAATATAAATCATTATTAGATATAAATACCTCTGTCATGATTGAAAATAGTGCTGCTTTCAAATTATATTTGAGTACATCTTTAAAAGAACCACTTACCAAAATTTCTAGAAGGGATGGATTTGAAGACAGCTATTAGTGCTGCATGAAATCCCACCTCCACTCTGAAGCGGCCCTCAGTGTGCAGCACACACTTGCCTCTCACAGAGATCACAGGTCTCTTCGCAGGTGCAGGGTTTACAGTGGAGGAGCCTGGAGCAGGCCGTGCCACAGGATTTGGGGAAGATTTATTGGGTGGTTTATAAAAAGAGCTCACTGAACCTTCAGAGTTGCTGGAGGCAACATTAGATTGTGAATGTAGCAGCTTCACACCAAGGCTTCCACTGGGCAAGACAGGGCTGCCAACATGCTGACCTTTATTCTGAGGTTGCACATCAATGATTTGTTGCTGCAAGAAAAAAACAGAATCATTAGGAAATCACCATTTTACATGCCTACAAATAAAGAAAGTATCTCACCTTTCTGGGAGGAGGTGCAGAGGACATACTGTGGCAGCTGTGTACGGTTGGGCCAGATGATAAGTCAGGTACATGGGCGTTGGTGTTACTGGTGTGGGCCGTTTTAAAAGGAGGGACAAAACGATTTGGGCGAGAAAGAGGCACTGTAGGCTCAATAACACCCACGGGAGGTGCATTTGGCTTGTGAGACTGAAAGCCCTGCAGCGATGACACGCTGGCGGTGGTAGGCCTGACTGTAGGCGCAGTTTGTCCGAGTCTTTGCGCTCTCCTCTCTAAAGCTTTGCGCCTGTTCTCCTCGATCCTTCTCTGCTGCTCTGCTGTTAGCTGATTGGACATGATGGTTTCTGCTGCTAAAGCTAATCAGAGCTGAATAAACTGTGGGCTACGCGGGATTAAAAATAGTACAGTACATACAGTTAAATGTGATCTCCGTATTGCTCGTGTTATTCCCCAATTTAGGAGCAGCGTCCAGTGCTATTAGTAGCATGCTAATCTACAACAGTACAGAAAAAGTCAGGTTTTGAAGTAAAAGGTGTCAACAATATGGGTGTTTCAGGGGTATTCCATTAGCCAATGTCCAGAAAAGCCAAAGTCAACTCCTGAATAGAGTGTTGTGGGGCGATGAACCCGACATAAACATGCTAACCGCTAAAAGTGAAGTTGCTGAAGTAGTTTCCTTTCTGCCGCGCAGGAAGTGACGTAGAATAACAACAAAGCACGTGCAGCCTCCTTTTTACCACATAAAAAAGTAAATACATACATTTTCCTTATACCAAATCTTTTTTGGGCTGGCGTTTTCGAGGTAAGTTAAGGTATTCATAACTTTTAATATTCACTCATTAAACACTTTTGCTCGTGTGGGGCTACATTAAAGGTACAGTATGTTCTCCACAGTATGTGTGGATCGATCATCTGTCTTTACTGCGATATTATTGCTTTGCCTTGAATGTTCCACAGTATATGTAATATGTATATATATAATTTTTACACAGCATATACTGTGGAACATTCCATACAAAGCAATAACAACTCCATGGAGACAACAAGGTGGCAAACTCTCCACCAGTTACATATTGCAAGTGATTTTGTTGAGAGTGGTTGGAGAGGAACAATCTTTGTCACCAGTTGACTGGGAAGTCTCCTATTTGAACTAAGCCATGACCACCACCCCTATGGTGTTCACATAACACAAGTGGATAAAATGTCTTGCCCAATGACACAACAACAATATGCTCTGATTGGAGCTGAGAAAGACTGACCTTCGAGTTAGTTCTTCTAACCACTAACAATACATTTCAGGTATATCCTTTAAGACATTACTTCAGTTCCATGTGATTAGAATTCATTTATTTTTAACCTCACCGTGATCAGCACTGATCAAGTGGAACTCTATGAGAAAGTGGTATGAACATACAGAACATATTTTTATGTCAGTGCCATTGATGCATTGCATTGATTTGTGTAGCCTTGTGTTGGCGAAGTAGTCTTTTGTAGCCCTATATTTATTTGTATAAATAAATAAATAGTAATAATAAAAATAAATAATAGACAATATCTAGCCTACATTTCTTTTAATCTGACAAGTAGTGATACGAAGAACAGACTGGTTTTACTACGTAGACTACTTAATTGCAGCGAACACCAGCTCTGGTCTTGTAGATCTATTCCGCGTACTGGCGTCCAGTGCTTCGCTTGAATCCATAGGCTTCTTGTAGTAGCCTATTGAATTGGCTGCTTGCATCAGTGTGCGGTGATGACGTGTGGCGTCTGGGAGCTGTCCCAGGAATCATGGGGCTGAAGCTGCAGCACCGACTCCACGGCCAATGATCACAAGAGAAACCGCGTTCACCTACGGCAGGACTGTCCTGCTCGCGCTGGATTTTACGCACGGATTTAAACCCCATTGGCGTGTCCCCGGGAAATGGAAACACGACCATTCGGGATGTAAGCTTCACACAGACTTATTTTCGACCTGCAGTCTGCCTGGGCATCCATGAGAAAAGCCTGAAACTGTGAGTCCTATAGCAATTGGTGTAGCTCGCCAGGTAAGACTGATTTAGCCTTCAACGTGCCACGCCATCAATTATTTGATCTGCTTTTAGAGCTCCGTGACAATGCCGCTTTAATGTCGTTCTTTGCTGTTTAAAATCCCCTCAAAAGACTCATCCCATTATATTCGACTACTTACAGGCAATATTAGCAGCTATCCTCAGCCTTATGAGCGTTGGGTAATAGCCTGTCCTGTGGTCATGTGCAGACTATTGAAGCGGTGAAATGACAGTGGACACAGTTAGCGGCCCGTAGCTTGTTACTTGAATGCATATTTCCATCAATCTAACATTAACTTTGTTCTTTTAGCCCTCCGTTTGTCCAGCTCAATGGCTTCAGACACTTGTTTGCATCAATTGGAATTATTGGTGGATTGGATTTGCGTACCCCTGGGAGGAAATTAAACCGGTGCGTTTGGAAAACGGATATAAACAAATAAATCCAAATATCCTTGATGGTGTGGGTTGTCACGACACCAAGTGTTTGCTGATGCCGGGGTCACGTACAGTACACGCCAGTACCTCCCCGCTCCTTTCCGCGGTGCTCTGAGCTGGTGGCCGGCCGGACAGGGGCTGATGCTGCGCGGCCAGGGCATGCTGAAGAGCCGCTG
>KN508040.1:38233-52925 GCA_000787155.1 Scartelaos histophorus | reverse complement strand
TCAGTCCTGGTTTAGTTCTGGTTCATCCTGGTTTAGTCTTGATTCAGACAGAGAGCTCTTTGTATCAGAGGAACAGAAGAGTTTTTGGGCAGATTTTATTGGTTTGTGGCTTGAGGCTCAAAGTTTCAAAACTGTGAAATTTATTTCATCACTTTATGTCAGTTTGTCTTTACTTTAGAATGATACTTTGACACTGACTGGACTAAAGCGGGGGCTAAAGCAGGACAAAAGAAGGAAACCGCTTAAAAGTTAGCATTTTATTTAAAACGTGAATCAAACACTTTTATTTAAATGTTATTTAATTGTGATTTTCCCACGAATCAAGTCTCCTTACAAACAATATATTACTTTTTTCAGTAGCCTCGTATCCTGTGTAAAATAAAAACAAACAAACAAAAAAGTTTATTATCATTAACTGAGGTTTTAATTAGCCCTCCTCTCCTCCTCATTGTTTGTCTACATCATTTTCTCTATATATTCCGTTTAAAACAGTTTTTTCCATTTGAGTTTTTGAATTTACTAATCACCCGTCCATTTCGTATGATTGTGAAAGACGTCTCTGTTATCTCCTCTGTAGTGTGTGGCTGTCGTGTGTTTTGTATCGCTGATAGGGACATGCGCACACAGGAAGTTGGGCCCGAGGGAACAGGAAGTAGCTCGGATCTGATAACGATGATCAAATATCCTCCTCTCTTCAGACACGAAATCAGAGACACAATCCTCTGAAATATTTAAGCAGTTTAAAAGGGGAGAAATGTGATAATATGGGTTACATCTGTGCAACTGGGACTGAACAAGGACTAGAAATGGGACTGAACCAGGACTAGAAATTGGACTGAACCAGGACTAGAAATGGGACTGAACCAGGACTGAAAAAGAACTAGAATTGGGACTGAACCGCGACTGAACCGGGACTGAACCAGGACGGAACTGGGACGGAACTGGGACGAAAACAGGACTAAACCAGGAGTAAACCAGGAGAACCAGGACACTGAACCAGGACTGAACAAGAACTAGAACTGGGACTGAACCGGGACTGGACAGGGATTGAACCGGGACTGAACCGGGACTGAACCAGGACTAAACCAGGACTAAACCAGGACTGACCCAGGACTGAACAAGAACTAGAACTGGGACTGAACCGGGACTGGATCGGGATTGAAATGGGACTGGACCGGGACTGGACCGGGACGGAACTGGGACGAAAACAGGACTAAACCAGGGCTAAACCAGGACTAAACAAGAACTAGAACTGGGACTGAACCGGGACTGGATCGGGTTTGAAATGGGACTGGACCGGGACTGAACCAGGACTAGGACTGAACCCAAGACTGATCCCAAGACTGAACCCAAGACTGATCCCAAGACTGAACCCAAGACTGAACTAGAACTGAGACCGAACCGGGACTGGACTATGTAGTTGTGATGACCCACGATATTATTTTAAGATACTACAATATTTCGGTTATTATTACACCCCCAGTTGGCGTCCATTTTAACTGACCCATTTTCTGTGCTGTATTTGATATTTTTTCTGAATGAAGTTTTGGAGAGTTGATAATTCCCAAAAGCCAAGATGGAGGCGAGTGATTGTGTTCTCAAATCCATCTAATCCTTTACAGATTGTTGCATTGTTTTGTCCATCTGTTTCTATTCAGCTCATCTTTTTGTGAAACTTTGTGGGATTTTGATCATTTCATCCTTTAGTTATCGTCAGTTAGGCTGAATTTGCAGAAATGCTTAGAGGAATTTCACTTTTTGATGAAATTTTCTTTTGTGTTTTTGCAGGTTTGACCACAGAAGGCCTGTACAGAGTCAGCGGGAACAAGACGGACCAAGACAACATTCAGAAACTTTTCGATCAAGGTAATACTTTCTCCTTCCTACAGGGGGAGCCAGGATAGTCAACCTGCCACTGTGACATACGGAGAACGTGCACACTACTCTAGAGATCTAACCTGCGACCTCCTTTACTGAGAGACACAAATTTGGGGGAATTTTTGCGAAACACGTTACTCCCTGAAATTCGATCTCTTCTGCAAAACCTGTTGAACTGAAGCCTGCAAAAACGAGCGGCCATTTTGTTGATTGCTTCCAGATTTGGGACGTTTTAAAAACATTCCCGTGAACTTTTGGGGAGCGGGTCTTTCTCTGAAACAGTCCTGAGTTAGGACCTGAGTTTGTACCGTAAATTCGCCCCAGAGACGAAAAAAATGACTCAAAACGACGAGGCAGAAATGAGTAAAGAGAAACACATGTCAAAGCTGGACTCCTGCCAAATACTCCAGTTAGGAATATTACTGCAGTGCTGGAATCATAACAGAGGAAAACCAGGACGGGACCTGGGACTGGACCTGGGACTGGACCAGGGACTGGACCAGGGACGGGACCAGGGACTGGACCAGGGACTAAAGCGGAGACTAAAGCGGAGACTGAACCTGGGATTGAACCAGAGACTAAACCTGTGACTAAACCAGGGACTGAACCGGAGACTAAACCAGTGACTAAAGCGGAGACTGAACCTGGGACTAAAGCGGAGACTGAACCAGGGACTAAAGCGGAGACTGAACCTGGGACTGAACCTGGGACTGAACCTGGGACTGAACCAAGGACAGAACATGGCATTGAAACAGGGACTAAAGCAGAGCCTGAACCAGGGACTGAACCGGAGACTGAACCAAGGACCGAACCAGGGACTGAACCAAGGACCGAACCAGGGACCGAACCAGGGACCGAACCAGGGACCGAACCAGGGACCGAACCAGGGACCGAACCAGGGACCGAACCAGGGACCGAACCAGGGACCGAACCAGGGACCGAACCAGGGACCGAACCAGGGACCGAACCAGGGACCGAACCAGGGACCGAACCAGGGACCGAACCAGGGACCGAACCAGGGACCGAACCAGGGACCGAACCAGGGACCGAACCAGGGACCGAACCAGGGACCGAACCAGGGACCGAACCAGGGACCGAACCAGGGACCGAACCAGGGACCGAACCAGGGACCGAACCAGGGACCGAACCAGGGACCGAACCAGGGACCGAACCAGGGACCGAACCAGGGACTAAAGCGGAGACCGAACCAGGGACTAAAGCGGAGACCGAACCAAGGACTGAACCAGGGCCTAAACCAGGGACGAAACTCGGGACTAAACCTGGGATTAAACCAGGTCCAGGAACTGGGTAGTGTCTTGCCCAAGGGCACAACCGTATTTGCCAGAACAGACCCGATCTGAAATATTTTTTAGAATTGGTGCAATACTAACTAAACTATTTACTCTTTCTTTTCTTCTTGATCATAGCATAGACTGATTGCAATAGCAGTAGTCGTAGTATTTGCAGTAGTATTTGTAGTAACTCTTTTGCTCTTCTCTTCCAGATCACAGCATAGACTTCGTGGCTCTTGACGTTGCCATAAACGCGGCGGCTGGAGCTCTGAAGGCGTTCTTTGCAGATCTGCCCGACCCCCTGATCCCCTACAGTCTGCACCCGGAGCTGGTGGAGGCCGCAAGTACGTCACAAATACAACTTTATTTCTGTAACATATGTCCGTCTACTTCTATATGCGACACCTGTTATATCTATCCAAACACCCATCTCACCATTTTTACTATTACCACTGAAATCATTTTAATTCAATAATAAAATCTAGACTACTCAATAATTTCACTACTTTTAAGATAGAATTAAGTGTTCATATCCTCAGCTTTTTTGCAGTGTGTTCTGTTATGTTAAATTATGCCGTTTATTGCCTTCTAAGCCAGTTGCTTTGTGGGTAATGGAGTCATTGTTTAGAGTTGAGTTATTTAAATTTAACAGCTCTGACTTTAACCTTTTGACCCCTGACCCGTGACACAGGAAGTGAAGCAGGTCCTTATTAGTGTGATGGATGAGCAGAGCAGGTGAAACTCCAGAGAGGCAGAGATTTGGGCTAAAAATATCACAAGAACTGGTTAAGATCCACAGGGGAGACGGAGGAGAGAGGCGTATACTGTAGGAAGGAAAGTTATATTAAACGGTGCTGCAGATGGATGATAACTGAAACACAATTTGAATGTCTAAATATAAAACTTTGATTTCTTCTCTCATATTCTAAAGTACGTAGAGTTAAAGAAGTTTAAAGTTAAATATAGATGGAATCAGCAAATTTAATGTAACCTTAGATACAAGATTTTTTTTTTTTTAATTGCAGTTGGAAAATATTTACTAAATATTAACTGAGTTGTTCAATATTTAATTTGACTACTAAAGTTTCTCATACGTGGGCACTTTGCAGTTTCAGTATTTGTTTAATTTAGAGGCTAATATATTTTTGGTACTTAGTGGGTGAAGTTTGAGAGATACTTAAATGATTAAAGAGTTCTGGAATCTCAAAAGTTTGGTCATTTTGATGGACATTTCCTTAATGAATTCCTCTCAGGTGCAGTTCTGTTGTTTAACACATGCCACATGCTTAAAAAATCCATCTGGTTTAATATATTTCTCTTCATTTCATTTTAATTCGAATTAAGAATGTATTTGTACGTATGTTTTTAAATGGGACAGTTTTCATTATAAATCCTAGGGCGCCCTCTGCTGTCTATGAGGAGACACTGCTTCTGCTTATGAGTCTTGTAATTAGAGGCAAACATATTTATTTCTATTACCCTTTTTCGTTTGAATTCAACCTGTTTTCTTTAATTAACGTAATATATTTTGGGTTTTTTTGCAGAAATTGTGGACTACATGGAGCGACTTCTGGTTTTAAGGGAAATCGTGAAGAAGTTTCCTCCAGTGAATTACAATGTGTTTAAATACATCATCACCCACCTCAACAGGTAACAAACCAGGACTACACCAGGACTAAACCAGGACTAAACCAGGACTAAACCAGGACTAAACCAGGACTAAACCAGGACTAAACCAGGACTAAACCAGGACTAAACCAGGGTCTGAATCAGGGACTGAACCAGGGACTGAACCAGGACTAAACCAGGACTAAACCAGAGCCAAAAAACAGGAAGTGGACTAAGAATGAACCAGGACTAAAAGAAAACTAAAAGAGCACTAAACCAGGACTGAACCAGAGACTAAACTAGGAATCTAGAAGGACGGGAGGGCATCTGGCACTGGGATTTATTCTGGACTGAAGGGCATTTGACACACAGATATAGGCACACAGGACGGGAGGGCATCTGACACAGGAATATATATGCACCTGTGTCAATGCCCTTCAGTCCTGCATGTATTTATACGACTGGAGGGCATCTGACTCTTTTCTTTTGTCTCTTTAGGGTGAGCCAGCACAGTAAAACCACCCTGATGACTGCGGATAATCTCTCCATCTGCTTCTGGCCCACTCTGATGCGCCCCGACTTCGAGAACATGGACACGCTCTCCACCACCAAGCTGAACCAGTCTGTGGTGGAGTGCTTCATTCTGCAGAGTGATTATTTCTTTCACGGAGGAGAAGTGGCCGAGAGCTCAAGCAGCGAAGGGACTCCGCCTCATCACTGTCACAACATGGTGGAGGCTCTGCTCCCGCTGCAGCTGCCCCCTCCTCTACAGCCGCAGCAGATTCAGCATTCAATACCAACTGAGCCGCTCATATAAGGGGTAAAACGGGACTAAAACCGGACTAAAGTAGGTCTACAAGACTACTGGACCAGGACTGGACCAGGACTGAATCCCCTCATTTATAACCACAGCAGAGACAGCACTCTGAGCCACTCCTGTAAGGCTAAACCAGGACTAAAGCCGGTCTAAAAGAGGACTGAACCGGGACTGAACCAGGACTGAACCTCCTCCTTTACAGCCAAAGCAGGCACAGCATTCTGTACCAACTGAACTGCTCATACAAGAGGTAAAAAATGACTAAACCAGGACTAAAATAGGTCTACAAGAGGACTGAATCAGGATTTGACTAGGACAGAACCAGGACTGAACCCTCTCGCAGAAAAATCCAACATTCTGTACCAACTTAACCACTCATGTAATGTCTTAGGGGCAAGACTTAACCGGGACTAGACTAGTCCTAAACCAGTATTAAATCTGGCTTAAACCACGGCACAATAACCACCCAAATGCAGTACTACAAATTTAAGGAAGCCCCAACTTTAATCTTCCAGGATTAAAAGAAGGACTAGACCTGGACTAAATAAGGGACTAAACCGGACGAAACCTCGGCTGTAGCCTCGGCAAATCCAGTATTCAATACCAAACAGGACTAAAACCGCACTGGGCCAAGAAAAAGGTCTAAACCAGAACTTGTGCAGAACTGAACAGGAACCAGAACTGGACCAGGACTAAACAAGGACTAAACGAGGACTAAACAAGGACTAAACAAGGACTAAACAAGCACACACCACTAACTCACTCGCATTAATACTAAATACTATTTGTTTAAAATAGACTAATTAACCACTAGTAAACCAGGACTAAGCTAAGACTATCCCAGGATCTAAAGGACTAAACCAGGACTAAACAAGAATCAACACTCCACTTCGTCATGAATGCACAATAAATATATTTACCGACAGAAAATTCGACATTCTTTGAAATGTCCGACAAAACCGCTCCTTCACTTCTCGCTTTGGCCCCGACAGATCCTGAAATTTACTCAATTAAAGACATTTCTCTGGTTTGGTCACTTCCAAATCACCATCTTTGCCAAATGATCCTGGATTTGAGAACTTTGTCGTCGAAATCGGAATGACGTTTTGGAAATTTGGAACTTGAACTTTTCTGAACAGCAAATCTTTGGCACATAACGTTGATACTAAAGTTAAATCACTCTGAGCAGGGTTTGTGGACTTAACCAAGACTGTTTTGAAAAGCACACAACTGTCCTGCATTCTCCCTGCAAGAAATGGGATCGAAAGGGATTAAGAACTACAAATTGTTCAACGGATATTTTAAAATTCCGGGTTGATTCTTGGATTTGAGTCTTCCCTGCTTTTATTGCTTCAACTTCTGCAAATTCTGACCCAAAAAATCGAAATTAAACTGGGTCATAGCCATGTTTTGTTCCTCCACTGTGACTTTAAGCAAATAGACAAGGATTTATTACAAACTTAAAATGAAAAAAGTGGATTATTTTTAATTTTTGGAGGTGTTTTTTGGAAGGTGGAATGAAGACTGATGTACCTCCACCGCTGTGAACTGCGCCCTCTCCTGGACAGCACATGCACGCTCGGTGTCCAAGGTCCTTCGCGATGATTTCAGTTTTATTTTTGTTTCTTTTTAATGTTTTTTGTATTTTTGTCGCCGTGTGATGGAGATGAGTGGTTATTCGTCTGTAAGTTCCATGTTTAAGATTTGAGAAGCTTTGAAAGTGGTGAAAATTTAAAAGATTAAACTAATTGTAGCCAAGAAATTGATGCAAAAATATAATAGCCAACTAAAAAACCTCAGATGATAAAAATTAGGAGTTCAGTTGTTCACGGCGAGTTTATGAAAAGGAAAAGGTTTAAGAATAGAGATGGAATTTTGAAAAACAGATTTAAAACGTGCCATAAAAATATTACATTATTTAGGGAGAAAATTGGAAAATCCTAACTTTGAAAATCAACTTTAAAGGGCTTAAATTTTGATATTTTCTGGTCTGTTATAATGTTTCCTCACCAAAAACATAACTGGTTTTGTGTCTTTCTCACATGTTTAACATACAAATCTTGAATATTTAGGCTGAGTTCGTCTCTCAAACAGAAAAAACTAACACAGGAAGTGCTCCACTGTGTTTTTAAACTCCATTTACCTGCCTTAGGATCATCTGTATGATTTCAGCCCTGGGATTTCCCGTCTCTTGTCCTTAACTTTAGGGTCCTTAAAACCATATTAGCCTTGATTCTTTATTTCCAATTTAAAATGAAATGTAGACCAAGATTAATAATAAATAAATAAATCAATAAATAACTCAAATAAATGAATAAACGACCCAATCTCGCTGTGAACAACTGAAAACTCTCTGAACTCGAACTGTGTGATCCCTGCGTGAACCACTAGGAGGCGCTGCGTTCTTCCTCCCTGTTTTTCTGCATGTCTGTTTTAGTGCAACTTTTAACAAGAAAAAAGACAAAAATAATATGAACTTGTAAAGGATTTTATCAGGAGTCCGATGAGAAACGGGCTCAAACCTCACCTTTTATTTCTGTCAGAAATCATCATATTTTTGGTTAAAATAGTTTGTTTTTCCTATAGACAGATATATATATGAGTAAAGCTATATAAATCTTAACTTGTAGTGGGGTACTCAACAATACGCTTTGGGACAATGTTTGTGAGTGAATGAATGAGAAAAAATATTAAAGGCGTTGTACCTGATTTTTACTGTCTTAAAAACCTGAGAAACGGTGCATTTTGGACAGTTTGCAGTTGTCCAACGTTATTCCTCACTTATTTTATGCATTCCAAGCATCCTAATTATTCACCAAGATGAGTTTTTAAGACCGTTTCACAACTCTTCAAGACCAGTGCGGAGTTTTGCCATCACAATAATGCTAAAATCAACTAGCATTCTAACTTGTCTTTGCACAGTCGGACTTATTTTGACCTCAGCAACTGCTTATACAATATATCTGTACTGGGGCAAGACTCATTTTGCTCAAATACATGGAAAAAAAAGTCGGGTACAGGGCCTTTAAGTAATTTTCATCAAAAACACTTAAATTTTCTGTATTTTACTTTGCTCTGTAACCTTCTAATGTCGATTCTTCTTCAAAAACGTACATAGAATTGTGTTTTGTGTTTGAAATTATTAATTGATTTGCCAAATTGTCAGTTGTCTTGACATTATTTTAAAATATTTTTGGTATCTTTGGTATCTAACTTAACCTTCTTTTGTATTTAAGTGTTTTTGATGAAAAGCACTTTGGATATTTTCTGTCTTATAAAAAATATGTAACTAAAACGCTAGAGTTTTAAAAATGAGTTGCAGTTTTTACAGAAAATCACCCAAATGCATTTCAGTGACAGCGCAGACTGAGCATTTTTCAATCTCTCCAAATCACAAAATCAAACTTATATTTTCTTAATGTTGATTTTGTACTAGTTCAGTTTTGATCTAGTCCTGGTCCAGATTGATTGGTACTAAACCAGGACTACATCAGGACTAGATTTGGATCTTAAAAAATCCTTGACATTTATTTAATTTGGGATTTGAAAAGTGCGATTCTGCCATATTTGTGTGAGTGGACTGAAACTTGTACAAATCTGAAATCGAGTTAGGCCTATAATTTTTTAGATTTTCTGGACATTTAGAGGTGTCTCAGAAAAGGGTTGTGGGTTCAATGCTGCTCCAACTTCGCTCATGTCTCATGTGCCATCGACGCTGTAACTCTGGACTGTAAACACCACACACTCTCCATAACGTTTCAAATAAAGATTCTTTTTCCTAAACTGGTTCCGGAGTGTCAATCCCTCATTTTGAATTATTTATTTTATGCGTGAATGTTTTGTCCCAAAGAGAGATGCGCTATTGTCATTTAAAATGTTTTTTTGTTTGTTTGTTTGTTTGTTTGTTTTTTAGTCCATAAAGACCTCAAAAGTGGCATGAATGTAAGTATCTGGAATAAAATGGCCTGCACTTTTTCCCTCTTTAAAATGAAATGAGTTTTAACTGTTAAATAGAAGCTACATTCTTTATCTTAAATCCTTCATAAACTTCAGCTGAAATCGTTGTCACACTGTTCTAATACTGATGGATCCACACATTGAGACTATTACCCTGCAGCCACATAAAAAAGTAATAATTTGTCTAAGTTAACATCTAAGAAAGATCGATACCGTGATTTTTAAAAATATAATGTTAAAAATAAAGCCTATAGATCTATATTGGCATTTGATCTTTATAAACATGTGCTTATGCTGTATGTGATATAGTAATGAAATCTGAAGTGGGAGAGTTGGGTAATTATATGAACCTATAAGTGAATAGTCCTGAAAATATAATTATTTTTTATATATTTTTTTTATTTTTGGCTGTATCACTCAGCTCCAAGCCCTGGTTCCATCATATCTCAGTCATCTTTATTTAATACATTCGTGCTCAAGTCTCAGGGGCCCCGAACCACGCCCTGTCAGCCAATCGCAGCATAGCTTTCTGTCTCCATGGCAACCGGCTCCAGTCAACAACATGGCTTTATTTACATCTCAAAAGCATTTCACCCCAGTCTGAGTTTAGTCCTGGTTCACGTCTGGGTTTAGGTCAAGGGGGGGCTCATTATTGTCCACTGACTATTGATTTCTTCCATTGTCGGTCTATTCGACTTAGACATAGACTTAGACAAACTTTATTGATCCACGAGGGAAATGATCTGGACACACAAAGAGTAAAAATCTAGATGGTAATAATACATTCTGTACAGTTATGTAGAGTATGGTATGAATGTAGTCCTGTAGCTCTGAGCGGAGCCTGTTGGAGAATGAGAACTATTCATACTTTTATGACTCTTTTACACTCTTATTCTGCATTCCTTCATGTTGTGTACTTAACTAAACACTAAAACTACATTGGATGAAGTGGATATTAGAGCCAGTAGCAGGCTACATAAACGTAAAAACATTTTGACAAGCTATGCTTGCTAATGTTAAATAATGTATACTACTGTGTCAACAAATAACTTTATTTTCTATAAGTATATGTATAGGGTGACCAGATTAAAAAAACAAAAAAGCAAAAAACAAAACTGGGACGTCCCTGGTTTGAGTTTTGTTGTGTACTTAACTAAACACTAAAACTGCATCGGAAGAAGTGGATATTACAGCCAGTAGCAGAGTATATAAACGTAAAAACACGTTTGACAAATTATGCTTGCTAATGTTAAAAAATGTAAACTACTGTGTCCACAATTAACTTTATTATCTATAGGTATATGTATAGGGTGACCAGATTTAAAAAGCAAAAAAACAAAAAAACAAAACTGGAACATCCCTGGTTTGGGTTTGTTGGTAATAATAAAATTGTGAAACAAGTGCGTAATTATGGAAAACTGTAGTCTACAATAATGTGAGTCAGCATAGTCACATTTTCTTTGTGTTTTGGTAAATTTTAAGCAGCTTTTCTGTATTTTACCTTAACAAATCACAATTTATGCTTCTCTTTACTGTTGGCTGGTATCAAACTGGTCAAAAATAGGGACACCAGTGAGATTTCTTGTGTAACTTTGACAATAGTAAGTTTTGAGACCCTTGATTTATCCAAAACCAGTGATTTGTCCCAATTGCCCTATTTAGGATTAGGGCCATTTATTATTTTACTTTTTTACTTTTTTTTTTTTATTTTTTTCCCTTTTTGTGCTCCCCTAATGAAATAAACAAACTATCTAGACATTTTTCAAAGGATTCAAAACATTTAATAATTTCAGTTAATATAATTCATTTCAAGTCCTCAGTCCGACCCACTTTTCCCGTATTCCCCCCGTGTGCCCCAAAGCTGCCGCATCATCCTCCCCATCCCAAAAGGTACTCACGCATTTTAAACCCAGAACCTGCCATTTATCTGGATTTAACTCACTCATTCTTTTGTACAAGACCTCTACTGTCGTTTATCAGACTTATTTAACCCTGATTCATCCTTTATTCCTTTCTTTTTTGCGTCTTTTTACAGTAAATCTCCCAATCCGCAGCATCATCCCTGCCCTCGCGCTGATTGGACGCTTAGCCTGGCGTTAGCTTAGCATTAGCATCCTCCGGAGCTCCACTGCAGTGTCGCCCTTCCTCCGCCCAAAAAACACACGCAGCCACCTCCCAGACGCCCATCCCCGGCTCCAGGCACCTCCACGGCCCCGGGACTGCTCCGAGCCATGGAGTAAAGCGCACGAATCCGGTAAGAAATGCTAAAACCTGCGACATTATCCGCTAAAAAAGATGCTAAATGTGAGATAACGGCTGGCAGGGCAGTGATTAGCCTCGTCAGGGATACAGAGATGTTGTGGTTTTGGAGATGGGGCATTTTTGGCGATTAAAAGCAAATAAATGGACTTAAAATAAAACAGAAACAGTGCATAATTTCGTGGAATCTATTTTGACATTTTATTGGCTCGTATGTATTATTTTTTGGCAGAATTTGGATGAAATAAATGTAAAAATGAAGCAGTGCAAGGTGACAGGGAGACTAGCATCCTCTGCTGGAGTGACAGGTGCACATGAGAATACTGGAGATACAGTAATGGGGTTTATACTGACAAATTACATATATGAAATAGAAATTCAGTTTATAAAGGGCATGTTTTGCTTGATATAAAGAGATTTGAATAGGAATTGTATCTAGATTAGAGAATGAATAAGAAATAGACTTAGACTTATACAAACTTTATTGATCCACAAGGAAAATTATTTGGACACAGTAGCTCACACATCACGATATAATATAATAAAAAAAAGAGTAAAATATGTAAATGGTAATAATACATTTTTAATAAGTAGCAAAAAAGAGGAAGAGACAGTTGTCAAATAACACAATTATGTAAATGTGTATGTACAAGTTAAAATTAAATATAAAATCTCAGCTTTATACAAGAGGCCATAGGACGACAATGCAACATTGACATTATGACAGGACATAGGGTTATCTAGGAAAGAATAAGGATAATGTATATTGTTACTTTGGCCAAACGATTTATTTAAATGTATTTACAACAATGCAAATGTTTCTCTTTGCAAATATAGTTTCTGAGGTGTGGTTCCCATTCAGTTTATCATTTGTTTCGCACTTTTGAGCCTCTGACTGGAACAGTCGATCCATGATCTTCTCAGAAATCATTATGCTGTCATTACCAGGTCATTTTCTATGTTTTATACTAGTGTATGGAGCGGAAAGCTTTCTCTTTTAAGTGCATCATGACATGCAGCAGCAGTGTATATATATATTTATATTTGTTAGAACAAAATACATTAGTTCGGGTTTGGTCCTTGATTAAATTCTGTGTGATTACATTTCTCTTAGTCCTGCTCTGTTCTCATTTAGTCCTGTTTAGAAATAGTCCTGTTTTGTCAAGCAATCAGCCATTATTATTTGCAGTTTTCAGTTTTTATTATTGGGGTGGAATGCCTTTTATTTGTCACTTACTTTATTTATTTATTATTTTTCTAATACTTTTGACATATTGTGATAATGCCGTCATTATTTGTTTTGGCAATTCTTGGATTTTTTGTCACTTTTGTCACAATGATCTAAATACAGTTATTTTATTAGTTAACTAGCGATTATTGATGTATGATTAACTTTTTTGTGAGTCTTGGTTTATTACCTTTTTACCCAGTACCTGGCAGCACATAGACATCCACAAAATCCAGTGTTCCCTGGTTTTTACCTGTAGACCTGACTATGGTATGGATTTTTTTTTAATTCAATGGAATGTTTAGGTTGGACTTGACTTGACCCTTGAGTCCTGGTGTAGTTTAGCTCCAGACATAGTCCTGGTTTAGTCCAGGTCTAGACCCTGTTCCCTGTAGGTTCTGAGTTTCCTGTTTCAGTCTCTCAGAGGATCGATGAGAACTGGATCTGCTCTGATAAGATCCATGTCACATGACCTGTCCTCCACAACACTGATCCTGGTACTGGGTTAGTCCCGGTTTAGCCCTGGTTTAGTCCTGGTATAGCCCTGATGTAGACCTGGTATAGTCCTGGTTTAGACCTTCTATGGTTCTGGCTTTGTACTACTTGGCTTAGTCTCTGTTTTGAGGTATAGTCCTGGTTTAGACCTTCTATGGCTCTGGCTTTGTTCTTGGATTAGTTCTTGTTTGGTGCTGCGTTTTTTCTGTAACATTGCATTGTTGTGGTTTTGTTTATATAATTTTATCTCGTGAGATCTTGTCTCATCTCTAACGTCCGTCCTCAGTCGTCGTTTTGAAATGACCGCTCCCGTGTCACCTCCTCGGATCAGACCTGTGCTCCGTCTGTGTTAGTGTCAGGACTAAGGAGGAGGACAGTGAATCTAAACGAGAGAATTATCTGTGGAGTGTTATTGAACCATCTCTGACACCATGAATAATCTTAGCCACCGGGGAGATCCAGGTTTTCATTGGTTTGGAAATGAAATCTGAACTTTAAACTCATCCAAGAATCCCATTTCAGAACAAGTTTATTGAGTCTGAACTACAGGTTTAGCATCTTTTAGACAGAATAAGACTCTATGGAGACACAGGGATATTTACGTCTCAAGATAATTGCAGTTTTAATAGATTGGCTAATCACTCATATTGTGATTTCAGCTGTGAATAACCTTACAGCCTTACAGTTGTCGTCTCGTCATTTGTAATGCGGCCTTGTCCCTTTGGCTCAGACTCATATAATCCGTAATCTAATCTACAGTTAATCTCACCTGTCATAACTCCACAGAGGACCTGACAACTCGAGAAATACGAGATGCAGAGGAGAGAAACAGAAGATGCAGAGGAGTGAAGGATGCAGAGGTGTGGAGGACCCTGAGGAGAGGGTCAGAGAGGGCAGATGTTTTTAGCTTTGAATGTGTCTATTTCTGTCTGCGAGTTGCATTGAATTTCATTTTTAAATATGATCTTGTTTAGTACAGCAGCCTATAGATTTTCCTCTTTAATGCAGTCATCTCCCCTCATTCTTTCTCTCTCACTTTCTCCACCTCCCCTTTATTGTCTCTTCTTCATTCATTCTGATTTCTTTCTCTTCCTTCTCCACTCTACTCCCTACTCCTCTTCCTGTCCTCTCTCTCCCTGTCTTCCTCCTCTCTCTCTC
>KN508040.1:27316-38211 GCA_000787155.1 Scartelaos histophorus | reverse complement strand
TTTCCCTCTCTCCTCCTGTCTCCTCCTCCCTCTCCTTCTTTCCCCCTCTTTCCCCTCTTTCTTCTTCTCATCCGTCCCCTCTGTCTTTCCTTCTCTCCTTCTCATATATCTTCCTCCTCTCTTTTAACACGCAGCATTGGAGCTGAGATTAACGAGTGGAAACAGGAGCTTGAACACCCCTCTCTCCTTCCTCTCTCATCTATCTCTTTCTCTCTTTTCCCTCCTCTCTCTTTCTCTCTCCTTCCTCCCTTACCTCTCCCTCCCTCTCTTCTTCAGTACATTATTCATACATAAACCCCAGTGAGCTCTTCCTGCTGTGAGAAAGGGGCTGTTTATATCCAACCTTTACATATGAAGCCACAGTGTTTAGTCCTAGTTTAGTCCTAGTTTAGACATGGTTTAGCCCTGGTTTAGCCCTGGTTTAGCCCTGGTTTAGCCCTGGTTTAGTCTTGGTTTAGTCCTGGTCTGCAGGTTTAATTCCATTGCATGACCCAGATGGGTTTAGTCCTGTTTGAGTGCATATTATAAAGTTTTATGCTGATGTCTAGAGCTCAGTGACATTGATAAAAACAGTATCTGATTTTAGTTTTTGCGTTTTTTTGGTAACAATATTCAACAATATCTTAAAAGGTTCATATTATCTATTTTCTAATCTGTTATAATGTTGTTCCTGCATCACAAACGGACCAGGTGTTTTGTGTCATTCACACATATTTAACGCACAAACTCTGCAAATTTAGACTCTTCTCTCATTCATTCATTTTAACAGTTTTAATTATGCACAGTATTCTCATTTAGCCTCTCTCCAGGACTGTACTTACTGCTGTCTCACAGAGTGACCTCAGGACTGACCTTAAACCATGACTCAGATCACACTTGTGCAGATCTCCTCAGATTAGAGTCAGATTCTCAGATTATACAGGTTACACAGATTAAACCTGCAGCAGGGCTGTGCGTCTCATGATGTAACAGTGGAGCAGATGTTTGGCTCTGGGCTCTGGCTCCTTTTTCATTGAAATCTAAAGATGGACACAAAGGTTATGTAATGTAAAGTGTGTGTAATGCATCCGATTTACTGTAGGAGAATCACAGGGAAGCCGTTTATGATGTGAACTCCTCTGTATCAGAGGCAAAACCAGGAGAACTATACACATTTTACTGAAATATTGTGCATTTGGCTATAATATTTCACAGTATGGCATTAATCGCATCTATCTCCATGGAGAATGTTCCGAAGTGTGACTTTAAGTTTCTATTTCCATGGAATCATGC
This sequence comes from Scartelaos histophorus, assembly GCA_000787155.1. Classification (NCBI taxonomy): domain Eukaryota; kingdom Metazoa; phylum Chordata; class Actinopteri; order Gobiiformes; family Gobiidae; genus Scartelaos; species Scartelaos histophorus. The sequence goes on along the minus strand of KN508040.1, from coordinate 36,939 downwards.
CGCCTCCACAAAGTCACATATTGTTGCTTTAAAAAATTGAGGATTGCAAATGCATCGGTACAAAGTCTAATTTTTCTGACCCTTAAAGTGAATGATGCTGTTTCCATTCTCATCAGATTCTTCATGCACAGACCTTATGAGAATAATTTTCATCCATTTAGCACAAAGAACATCATTTTTATTTATTATTATTCAGCCATCGAGATCCTTTTCCTTAAATCCTTTTGCATTACAACTAAACTGAGTCCAAAAATATATTGTTCCAGCGACCACACAGCGATGATAAGGCCTAATATCCGAAAAGCTTGAACCAGACCACACCTCTCTATCCCTCGCTACCTCTCTCCCCTTCCCATCTCTCCTCTCCGCCTTTTTTTCTTTTTCTCCCTCCCTTTTCTTTCTCCCCCTCTCCTCTTGCTCTCTCTCTCCTCTCTCCCACTTTTTTCTCCCACTCTTTCTCCCTCCCCTCTCCCTCTCTTTCTCTCCACTCTTCTCTTCCCCTCTCCCTCTCTTTCTCTTTCCTCCTCTCCCTCTTTTTCTCTCTTCTCTGTCTTCCTGCTTCTCCCTCTTCTCCCGCTCTCTCCTCCTCCCCTCACTCTCTCTTTCTCTCTCCTCTCTTTCCCCCTCTCTCCTCTCTCTCCTCTGTGTCTCTGAGGCTGGTTCATGTTGGATTTTGCTCTGAGCTCATTCTGACGCTCTCGTTTATGACCTCATCCTCTCAAACAGGAAGTGCTCCACACCCACAGAAACACAGACCTGTGTGTGTGTTTGGACAAATGCAGTAGGAAGTAGTGAGTAGTGAAGCTAGAAATTATCCAGGGAATAAATTGTGGATTGATATAATTTTATTTGAGACAGAATCCACTCTATTGTCATCAAAGTAAAATCACTATTTGAATTATTACAGATGAATTATTACAAAACTTCAATTATTAAAGACAAATCTTCTACATAGACTTACATGTCACATTGTCTCCATGGGGTCTTATTCTGTATAAAAACTGCTCCTCCTGTAGTTCAGAACTCTACAAACATGTTCTGAAATGTCTCTGCGTGTCAGGTGCCCTCCCTTCGTCTCCATGGGGGTCTTATTCTGTGGAAAATCTGCTAACCCTGCAGTTTAGAGCTCTACAAACATGTTCTGAAATATCCCTGTGTGGGGTGGTCCTGTCCGGGTTCACTGAGGCGTGCGTCTCCACAGTACAGTGCAGTACTTTGTGTATCCTGTGTACTTGTACTGCATGTGTGTAGTACTTTCACGTGTCAGTCCCATGTGTCCTGTGTCTGTTAGTAATGACCCATTTAACACAGGCCTCTACAGCATCTCTCACTGCTGCGTTCACTGTCCTCTGTTAGACTATGGAAAACAGACGCTCAAAACTCGTGACCAGGCAGGAATTATTTACATTAAAACATTCAAATAATTTTAGGTTTTGGTCATAGTTAAAATCATGATTATTTAAAGCAATTATCTATGTCCTCTCCAAAGTTCATCTTAAGAATTAAAGAGTAAAAAGTGACATTTTTGGTGTCACAGATATAATGATATACAGACATATTGCATAAACAGTGAGGAATAACTTTGGACCACTGAAAAAGTTTAAAATGAACTACTGTTTTTCACTTTGTTTGACACAGTAAAAATCAGGTAGATGGACTTTAATCAATTATTTTTTCTTTTTTTTAATTTTCTTTTTTTTTTTTTTACACATTTTTATCGATTGGAGCATTGGTTGCAAATATAATTAAAATTTGATGAACACTGTCTGATTTTACCTTAATTTGATTTAATAACTGAAATAGTGTTTGAAATCCATAAATGTCCTACAATAACTATCGATTGCCTGATATATCAGACTGTTCTGTCCTGATATTTGGACTGTTCAGAGCATCGATTATCAGGCTTAAATCTCCAGCACCAATATTTTCTTTTGGTCAGTCTGTTCCCTGAAATATACCGCCCAAAAATATCTTAGCAGATCTTGTCCTTATCATTTTCTCTGGATTCCATGACAAACCCCATCTCCCCGATCTGCAGTGTGTCCCGTATTCACCCCGTGTGAATCAAAGTGAGCTAACGTGCTAATGCTCACTCTATCTGCTCCACTGACATCATTCTACTCCAGATCGATAAAGCCTGAGTCACTGCTGCCCGACCACACACTGGACTCTCTGAGCTGTGCAGGAAGTCACTGACTAAACTTATGTATTTATCACAGAGAAAACAGAGACGCAATCCATCATGTTAATCAAATTATTTTAGGACAAGATCCAGGGATAAACTATGTGGAAATCCAAGGCGCTTCCAGAAAATAAATAAAGTTGATTTTTACCAAAGACTTCAGGTTTAAAGACAAATAAATAAGACAGGGTTTCATGTTAGTATCACCCGTGGTAGTATTTATTTATCATAGTTTTACTTTTATTCTCATCAGTTTGTTTAACTGTGTGTGGGAAAAAGTTGAAAAGAAAAGTACAAGAATACAGGAAGTAACACTGACCTCTAAAGTAGAATATGTAAGCATTAAAGAGGGGCTATTTTACTTCTATGGGGTATTATTATGTTTCCTTTTATTGTTTTTAAAAAACTAAAAACTGTTGATTTTTCATAATACCTCCTCTTTAAACAGCTCAGTGCTGCACTTTATGCAGTTTTAACACAATGTTGTGTTCTACGACTCCACACACTTCCTTACACGGCTCAGAAAATTAAGATATAATGGCATACATAATGTGTAGATTTTCTGGTATATTTAAGTGTATATTTTATCATTCTGTGCAGGCACTGCCCCTTGAAGATAACTTTGATTTAAAAAAAAATAAATTGCATTTGAAGCAGAACATATGGACATATTGTTAAAATTGTATTAAATTTAACTTCTATTATTGAAAATGATGACATACAAACTGAGATCTACAAATAAACAGTTTTATTGCACATTTTCTCTTTTGTGATAAAAACTTGAGGCCAGAACAGACCCAGCACATGTGCAGTACCAGGCTGTGACAGACTCATCTGAGAGACAGAGAGAGAGGGAAGAACACAGCTGGGAGAGAGGGGGGAAGAGAAAGATAGATGGGGATGAGAAAGAGAGAGGGAGAGGAAGGGGAAAGGAAGGAGAGAGAGTTAAAGCTATGAGCGAGAATGAGTGGAGGGGGGTAATACAACAGAAAGAGAGAGAGAGAGAGAGAGAAAGAGAGGAGAGGGGAAGACAGAGAAAGAGGAGAGGGTCAGAGGAACAGAGGATGAAGAGGGAGAAAGAGAGAGAGGAAGAGAGGAAAGAATGAAGAGCGGCGCATGAGAGAGTGAGAGTAAAGCTTGTTTTCTGTGAAAGCCCGATCAGAGGGAGGCCTGAAATCAAACAGACTGTTGGAACAAACTGAACTGTACCGAGAATCCTGAAATAATTACAACAGAACTCCTCTGTTCCTCTGCCCCTCTCCTCTTCATCATCTACTCCTCTGACCCCCTCCTCTGCGTCCTCTGTTCCTCTGACCCTCTCCTCTTCATCCTCTGCTCCTCTGACCTTCTCCTCTTCATCTTCTGCTCCTTTGATTTTCTTCTCTTCATCCTTTGTTCCTCTGACCCTCTCCTCTTCATCCTCTGTTCCTCTGACCCTCTCCTCTTCATCCTGTTCTCCTCTGACCCTCTCCTCTTCGTCCTCTGCTCCTTTGACCTTGTCCTCTTCATCCTCTGTTCCTCTGACCCTCTCTTCTTCATCCTCTGCTCCTTTGACCTTCTCCTCTTCATCCTCTGCTCCTCTGACCTTCTCCTCTTCATCCTCTGCTCCTTTGATCTTCTTCTCTTCATCCTCTGTTCCTCTGACCTTCTCCTCTTTATCCTCTGCTCCTTTGACCTTCTCCTCGTCTCTTTCTTTACAGTTGCGGTTCTCCTCCAGTATTTATCGAGATGAGTGCGGTAACTTTGTCTCCGCTGACCCCCGAACTCCCGTCGCCCATGGCAACCTCTGCGACCCCGTGTGACCCCTGTGACGAGATGGACCCGGGTCTGGACCAGGATCTAAACCAGGATCAGGATTTGGACCGGGAATCCTCAGTGCGACAGGGAGCCAGCAGAGGCACCACCACTGGGCGCGATTCTAAAAGGTAAGACGACTATAACATAAAAAAGTACTTCAAATTATTACTCAGTTGTAAATTAGAGATTAGATTGAGATGTTTTTGCTTTCTCTGGAATGTTCCACAGTATGGCATTAAATATATCTATCTTGCATGTATACAACTCCTTGTATTTTACTGCTGAAAAAGAAATCAATTAAAAAACACACATTGCGGGTTTCTGTTTCTACAGACCCGACCTGCTCCTCTGCTCCTTTGACCTTCTCCTCGTCTCTTTCTTTACAGTTGCGGTTCTCCTCCAGTATTTATCGAGATGAGTGCGGTAACTTTGTCTCCGCTGACCCCCGAACTCCCGTCGCCCATGGCAACCTCTGCGACCCCGTGTGACCCCTGTGACGAGATGGACCCGGGTCTGGACCAGGATCTAAACCAGGATCAGGATTTGGACCGGGAATCCTCAGTGCGACAGGGAGCCAGCAGAGGCACCACCACTGGGCGCGATTCTAAAAGGTAAGACGACTATAACATAAAAAAGTACTTCAAATTATTACTCAGTTGTAAATTAGAGATTAGATTGAGATGTTTTTGCTTTCTCTGGAATGTTCCACAGTATGGCATTAAATATATCTATCTTGCATGTATCCAACTCTTTGTATTTTACTGCTGAAACAGAAATCAATTAAAAAACACATATTGCGGGTTTCTGTTTCTACAGACCGACCTGTAACTTTGCCTGAAACCTTCTCCTACTTACAATAACAATTTATTACAATGACAGCTTTGGTGAAATAGACTGAAATTTACTTCTGTACCCAATGAGTGTATAAAACAAGTGTCAAAGTAATTTCACTTTTGTCAACTAATACATTTTAAGACATTTGTTTTAGTCTGTTTGATTGGCATAAGATATACTGTATTTATACTGTATTTATAAAAAAAACCTGCTTAACTTAAACACATGTAATTCAAATGTGAGTCAAAGCTCCTCTCTCCTGTGCAGGTGCCAGAAGCCTCCTCCTCTGCACACTGGAGCAGACTGGAAGGTGGTTCTACATTTACCTGAGATTGAGAAGTGGCTCCGAGCTTCAGGAGAGAGGGTCACTCAGCTCTCTCACTCGGTGTCCCAGGACAGAGAAGGGAGACATGTGGACGCTCACCTGCTGCAGCTAAAGGTACAGAGCTACACAGAGTCTACTGTACACATGAACATACACCCACCTGCTGCAGCTAAAGGTACAGAGCTAAACAGAGTCTACTGTACACATGAACATACACCCACCTACTGCAGCTAAAGGTACAGAGCTAAACAGAGTCTACTGTACACATGAACATACACTCACCTGCTGCAGCTAAAGGTACAGAGTGTGGACTGTGCAAGCAGAAAGGTGGAATTCTGTCAGCTGGACATTATTTGTTGAAGTGATGAAGTTTTCCCAGTTATCTAAGCAGCCTTATATCTGACTGAAAGGAGGAGCTAACATCAATGAAGCTAACACATCCTAGTTTACAATTGCAATTACAAGTCACTTTACAATTTTGTGCTTTATTCTTTCACTCCACACTTGACAGTGGTAAGATACTATTATTATTGAAGATACAGCTGCACTTGGACAGAATAATAGAAGAGAGGCTGCCATTCTGTGCCATCACCCCTTCTACCACACCGCTCTTATACTAAGCAGTGGACTTGTGCCTAAAGACACAACAATGTTTTTTTGCCACTGGTGCCCCACTGTGGCACCTGATTTTCCCAGCGGTCTCCCATCCAAGTCCTAACCAGGCCCAGCTCTGCTTCACCCTGAGATCAGACAACATTAGGCTTTGGCCTCATATTTACATGTTTGTATCCTTATATCTTTCATAACTCTAATGAATCATCTTGCACCTATTAGCATGTCCTGATTAGCCCAAATGTTTTCTTTACTTTGGGTCTGAGGATGGAGTTATAATGTAAACAGGTAAAACATATTCAAAGTAAAAACCTTTTGTCCACTTAACACAATTTCTGTGGACCCTAAACAAGTAATAACACTTTCAGCCTGCTGCTCTACAGCTCAGGTGTTAAGGTTTAAATGCATTTAGTCCGATGTTCTGTAGAAACCAGCACAACGGCCAGCAGTGTCATCTGCTGGATCCATGTGGACATTACAGAACAAATGTGGACTCAAGCACAGATTGGTGTGTGGCGCCCCCTTGTGAACACCAGACAAACTGCAGTACCCAAAGTTGCAGCTGTTGGTTTATTTCTGTCTCTGATCTCAGCTCAGCTGTGACACAGGAATCCTGAGAATGGACCAAAACAGGGAGGGACAGAGGAGAGGAGACAAGGAAGCAAGGAGACAAGGAGGCCAGGAGGTTAGGGAACAAGGAAGTAAGGTGGCAAGGGGTAAAGGAGACGAGGTGTTTAAATTAGGGTGCATTCAGACATGGTCTAGTCCTGTTTTAGTTCAGATTTAGTTCCAGGTTTAGCCCCAGCTTTGATGTGGTGATAAGTGGTGAATGCACCTCAGTTCATGTGACGCTCTCAACTCTGCGTCGCCAGGATGTAAAAGATGCTCACCGTGTAGTTTAGGCCTTTACTACATGTTCTGTCGGTCAGATACCCTCCCTGTGTTAGATACCCTCCCTGTGGTAGATGCCCTTCCTGTGTCAGATGCCCTCCCTGCGTGTTAAATACCCTCCCTGTGTTAGATGCCCTTCCTGTGTTAGATTCCCTCCCTGTGGGTCCTGTTGGGTCTGTGTAAAAGCTGCTCACCCTGTAGTTTAAACCTCTACAAACATGTTCTTAAATGCATGGCATCCTTGGGTTAGACGAGCAGCATTAGACTAGACTAACTTGTTTATTTAGGGTTTTACCTTAATAGACAAGTGTAAATTGTGCACGTGAATCTTTTGACAGTTGCAGTTAGATATTTTTCCTGGGCCTGTCCCGGGCCTGTAACACGTGTTTTATCCACAGCTGTCACTAAAGCAGCTGTTTGTTTCTCTGTGTCACCAGAACATTACAGAGCTGCCTTTTGTAAACAAGCTTTTAACAACAAAAGCATAGATTTGTTTAGTTTTGTTTGTAAAGGGAATAATTTCTCCTTTGGATTGTCTAGACGTGTTCAGGTCAAAATCAGGGTCAGAGTTCAGAGGTCAAAAAGATAAAAGTGTGTTTGAGCTGCAGGAAAACATAAACAACAGGTGGAACAGTCAGTGGACCTACTTATTCTCCAGCTCCATCAAATCTTCTTATTCTGAGTGAAAGCTGCTAATTCTGCATTTATTAGTGTAACTCTCTAAAATTAAATGAGTTACGAATTTTAAACTGAACCAAATCTTTTGATAATTTTTGTGAAATATTTCTTTTCTAAGATTATTCCAAATCTGCTTTTATAAAAAAGATAAGAGAACCTTTATTTGTTGCACACTGTGAACATTTAAGTGTGCAGTTTAAGATTAGAAATATTCTATCAAAAATATAAAAAGTCAAATAACTGTTATAAATAGACTTACACCTAAACAGTCAAATCTGAATATTATAATGTACTTTTAATAGAGTTAAGATGTACATTTGCATTGAGACCTCGTTCTCACGCTGCAGTAAGTTGTCAGTTGTTGTCATTTGTTGTCATTCGTTGTCTGCAGGTTCTGTTATTAAACTTTAACCTTGACTCTCATTGTAAACTGTTGTAGTCGTGTTTGCCCTCATGTTGCTCCTGTCTGTCTCTGAACGTGAGACGCTCCAAAAATAACCCCCCCCTGCCCCTGTAGCTGTTGTGTCCCTCCCCCAAAGTCCTGCTCACAAATGGGTCAGAGCCTCACCGGAGCACATGGAGCGAACTCTGAGTCAGTCTGTACAAGCTTCGTGGTAAAAATGGACTTTACCTGTGGGTTGTAGCTGGAGGAGTAACACACTGAGGAGGAGGTAGGACTAAAGGCATGTTTCTGTTAGGATCAATGCCAATTTAGACCTCAAACTGGGACTGGTCGATTATGTAAAAAAACAGATTATTTGGTACATAATATAGTTAACTTGAAGAAAGAATTTATTTATCATAAATTATTATTGATTTAAAGTGGGCCTGTTCTGCAAAATAGACTTCTCAGCGCTTATAACCATCTCCTATTTGTTTCCTCTCACCATTTACTCACCTGAAATTGTATTTGGAGTGATTTGTGCATGTCGGAGAACTTTATTCAAGACACCATTTTGGCGATCATCCCCTGTTTTCTCTGCCACCAGTACACGCCCACTATGATGCACGCACTTCATTCTCCAATTGTATTTTCTTAAACTGGCCACAATGCCTTGATAGAACACCTCCTGCCCATGTCAAGTTCCTTCAAAGTGTTTGGATTGAGCCTTTTTGAAAACATCATCACTTTTTCAACCATTTCAATAAACTTCGACAACCACTGAAGCTTGTTTTTCTGAAGTCAATAGTTAGTTCCTGTGTTTTGTTTACATTCAGCTCAATATGTCTGCTTTAAAGGTGCACTATGTAACTTTTCTTGTGATGGGTCAGTCACCCGTTTGTCTCCATGGAAATGTTATTGCTTTACCCGAGGCCTTTCAATTTATCAATCTCCATGGAAAAAAATAAGTAGCGCCACCAGGCATCCCCTGTTTTCTCTGCCACCAGTACACGCCCACTATGATGCACGCACTTCATTCTCCAATTGTATTTTCTTAAACTGGCCACAGTGCCCTGATAGAACACCTCCTGCCCATGTCAAGTTCCTTCAAAGTGTTTGGATTGAGCCTTTTTGAAAACATCATCACTTTTTCAACCATTTCAATAAACTTCGACAACCACTGAAGCTTGTTTTTCTAAAGTCAATAGTTAGTTCCTGTGTTTTGTTTACATTCAGCTGTAGAGCAGAGACAAGCTCAATATATCTGCTTTAAAGGTGCACTATGTAACTTTTCTTGTGATGGGTCAGTGACCCGTTTGTCTCCATGGAAATGTTATTGCTATGCCCAGAATTTTACCCGAGGCCATTCAATTTATCAATCTCCATGGAAAAAAATAAGTAGCGCCACCAGGCTGAGGTATAGGTCAGATCTGTGGAGAGGCGACCCCACGCAGAAAAAATGAATGAGTCAGAAAAATACTTATGATATAACAGACTCTCTCAGCAGTAACATTCTGAAACAAGCAGTTGGCAAAAAGAAAGACATAGAAAGAAAAGTTACATAGTGGATCTTTGAGTCATGTTTGGTGATACTGAAGTGTAACTCACTTTGGGAATGAAAGTGGTGTATGAATAAGAGACTGGTCTAACCAGGACTGATGCAGAAATATACCAATATTTAAAAAAATAAATTATTCATTATTTGTAAGATGCTTCAGACCTGGTCCACTGACTGTTAAATGTGTTTTATTTGGGCCTTTTTACTGCATTCTAAACTCTCACCAGCATTAACTTTAGCAATAAATATATTTCTTTACATTCTTGCAAAATCTGTCATCAACTAAAAAACTGTTGTTATGGGGATTTAATTGTTTGAAACCAATAACAACAATTGAGAAATGAGAAATCGTACAATTATAATA